>MU741691.1:32974-46110 GCA_026770625.1 Nicotiana glauca
AAGTGCACATTTATTTATGATGGTTCGGGCCGTCGCCTCGGTATTATGTGCGCATGTTAATTGTGGAAGAGCTTATATATATATATGCTTCATTTTGCCACTGTTTCACTTGATAAATGATAAATTTGATGTTGAAGTATTCTGGACTTACACTACATGTTACAACCTGCTATTACTTGTACAATTCTTTGTTTAAATCATGTTATATTCACACTTGTGTATTTATATATATACTAGTTGACCTTAGTAAGTATCGAGTCGACCTCTCGTCTCTACTTCTTCGAGATTAGACGGGATACTTACTAAGTACACGTTGTTTACGTACTCATGCTACGCTTCTGTACTTAAATGTACAGGGTTTGACGCAGGTGGATTCAGACATCACTCAGGTGCATATCAGTGAGCACTTTCTGGAACTTCTACGGTGAGCTTTCTTCTCCCTCATGCCGATTCGCAGCCGAAGGAGTCCTTTTCCTGTATTTGTAATTTTCTGTCTATTTTGATTCAGACAGTAGGACAGTATTTTGTATATTTTTGTTTATACTCTATTGGTCGCCTATAACTAGTGACACCGGGTTCTGGCACACACTGTAGAGAATAATTATTTTGGGGTTGTATGACTATATCAGTACTGTATGATCTTGCTAGTTTCTTTAATTTACTTAAAAACACTAGTATATTTGGTTGGCTAATTAATAATCGAGACTTAATCAAAACTTCCGCAGTTGGCTGGCCTAACTGTGGTGTTAGGCGCCATCATGACCTAGTTAGGCAAAATGGGTCGTGACAGAACTAAATATTGCTAATAAGCTTACTGAGAAATCTATATCTGGTCGAGAATTATGACAAGATACATTAATGTCCCAGTTGCACTAAGATATGATATTTTGACACCAAAGAGCTCTTCATCATTTTCATGAGGTAGGAGTGGATCTTTACTTATATCAAGTGATCTCACAACCATCGAGGTATTCAATGGATATGCTTTATCCATATAGAATCACTTTAAGATTTTTTTCGGTGTATGTTGATTGATGGACAAAAAATTTATCTTTCATATACTCAATTTGTAGACCAAGACAAAATTTTGTCTTTACGGATCTTTCATTTCAAATTCTTTCTTCAAACAGTTTACTACTTTTGGAAGCTTCCCAGGAGTTCCGATGATATTTAAATCATCAATATTTACATCGATTATAATAAATTTAGATCCACACCCTTTTATATAGACATAAGGGCAAATTGGATCATTCTTGTACCCTTCTTTCAACAAGTACTCACTCAAGCGATTATATCACATGTGCCCCGATGATTTCAATCCGTGTAAGGATTTTGAAGCTTTATTGAATAAGTTTCTCGGAAATTTTAATATTCTTCGGGCACTTAAAATCCTTCAGGGATTTTCATAAATTTTTGTTGTCTAAATGAGATAAACAAATAGGTTGTGACAACATCCATTAGACGCATATCAAGCCTTTCATGCAGTGCCATATTTATCAAATACCTACAGGTAATAGTATCCACCACAAGTGAATATGTTTCCCTATAATCAATGTCAGGTTGTTGCAAAAATTCTTGTGCCATAAGTTGTGCTTTATATCTTACAACTTTATTTATTTTTTTTATTTTTTTCGCGCAAAAACCCATTTGTATCTTCACTAGATTTATACTTTCAAGTGTGGGACTATCCCTCCAACTTCACATTTTTCAAATGAAGTCAATCTTGATTGCATATTGGCCAATCATTTATTTGTCCACATTCTATGGAAGATTTGAGTTCAAAGTCCTCATCAGTATTAATAATATTGAGCGCTACATTAGATCAACAATATCATCAACGATCTTTTTGAATATTTTCCATAGTTACTCAATAAAGACATAACTTATTGAGATCTCTTTATCTTATTATTTTCATGTACCTGAGCCTCTCCTGGTGAGGCCTTATGAAGTGTTATGTCGTTGTATTCTTCTAGTGCACTTGCCTCATTATTATGCCATCTTTGTCATTTGCTCCTCTCCTTTTTTTTAAGGAGTTTAATCTTTGGAACATATTGGTCTATCACGTTCAAGCATTCCATAGACTGTATCCTTCAAGGGCTTTTATTCTATTTGGAGCATTTGCAACTCGGATGATATTTAACTATGAGTCAACAAATATGTCTGGCAACGTTTTGCAAATGAATATTTCTTGAAATTTAAGTTCATATTTTCTTGTAGGATGATCTAGATAATTTATTTCATGTATAGCATTCCGGCTGTCCATCCCCCCGCCCCCCCCAATGTTGGGATCACGAACATATATCTACAACCTTCTTTGGGAATCCATCTTTGGACATTATGGTGGAGAAATTGATATATTTATTACACACCCAAATTTTTAGATGGGAATTATTTGGTTCCTGACCCTGAACCAGTTGTGATAGAGAGAATTTATCATAAGTTGTTGGCTAGATGCGTGCAAGTGTTGCTATATATTAAATAATACATCTCATACCAAATTTATTTTTGGGAGTTTGTTCTCATAGCCATGGTTTAGCTATAATTAGAGGCATACAATTTTTACTAAACCAACTCGTCTTTAAACCAGCATTATAAAAATAAATCATCATAATTTTAAAATTTAGAACGATGCCTATAATAGTTTTAGCAAGCAACCTTGCAAAAGCCAAAGTGCAAGTTGATAACAAACGCACATGTGATCGTAGATGCATTTATTAAAATCATATAATATGTAATTGGTCCACATGCAGGTGACTGAGCCCATATATATCATCTTTTATTCGTTTCAGAAATCAAGGGATTCAGTCCCAACCTTAGACAGTATACCATGAGAATAAGCAGCACATGATAATTGTTGAAGAATCTTCTATTTCTTCAATATATGCCAATGTGAACTTTCAATCAATTTTTTTTGCATCATAATTGAACCGGATAGCCAACCGGTCATGTCAACTAATATTTGTTTCATCAAACCTCTAGTTTACTTATGGCATGTCATTCCATCATTATACTTATATTCATATAGTACACATAGAAGGAAGTCGGGTAACCTTTCATATTTACCCTGTATGATTATAGTAATATGAAGATATTCAATCTTCCTTTCATTCAATATGCCAACCACTTTGGCTAATATATTTGAAACTCAAAAAGTTTCTTTTGAGACTTACCATAATATCAATGTCATGAATAATTTCATTCATCAAAAAAATTAGTTTTTTATCGGAGCTCTTAATTAATTTTGTACTACAAAATCTTTTGTCACACCATTCATACGTTGAATGTCTCTTCACGGAGAAAATCATATCATAACATGGTCAAAATCATCATAAACAAAATCATTTCTTGCTTTAATTTTTCCTTTAATAATTTTTCATAAGGCATGACAAATTATTTTGGCGTAGCACATATACGCAATAAATGACATGTTTATGTAACCACACAGTAATATTCGTTATCTTTCTTTCTCTCAAACCTCCTTAGAGGTGAGTTATAGTATTTATTCAACCATGCGTAAGCACATTTTTATGCATAATTTGTATCACATATATATTTTCACATTCACTTTCACGGGTGAGTCTACATTTACAATGCTTATCACAAGTCACATTTTCAAGGAATAGACTATAATCATCTAAACGTGCCTCGTTTTTACAGACCACATTGATACATATTTCCTTCACTTTTGAAGGATTATTTTGAAAAACTTTATTGTTCTCCTTTTTTAATTACCATAATGGTGGCTATTATTATTTTGGTCTTTGGCACGTCCACGTTCATTGGTCAACCACTTGTCTTCATTTAAATTTATTATGCATCTCTATCACATTTACTTCAAGAATGGCGTAAATCAAATGGGACAAGTTTCATGTTTTTTCATGAAAAATATATTACTTTTCCTTATTAATCATTATATCATCAATATGGTGCATTAGGATACAAACCTAATGTCTTACTCATATAAAGGCATGTTAGGCTATGTTGAGACTCGAGCCCAACTTTTATCATTATGGTGCACCAGGACTCAAACACGATATACACTCATGGTGCATTGAGACTTGAACTCATTGTCTTACCCTCGATCAATGCCATAATAAATCAAAATATGCATAGATGCACCCTCAAGCCTTTAAAATATTATCATTGTGTGACTACTCATAAAAGAAGTGATATCATTTTGTGAAATACTCATAAAACCAAGTGATATTGCTAATGTCATCTGACGTCTAAATTTTTCAAACAAAATTAATATAACAAGCATATGCAGATCCAGTATAGTTTAGTATTTTGAATAAAATGTGAAGTGAGATTAAGTTACTTTCTTTATCTAAATTGAATCTCTTAATTTGATGCAAACCTATTTCCATTAAAAATGAAATGCTGATAAATGCAACCAAAATCAAATGCTATCTTCATTTTGTGGCTATTAGCTGACTGAAAGATTTGAACTTTTGTCCATGTTTCTTCACAAGCAGTAAAAAGATTAGTCCACGTGAATAAATAACATAATTGGAAGGTAGAAATATATATATGTTGGAACAAGGAAATATGTAACAAATTGCATTCAAACCAAGAAGCCAAGTAATTTATCTTGACTAAAGTATTAGAACAGTTGAACAAAATCTCTAATTGTTAATTTTAAACAAATAACAAAATGAATTTCATTAAACACTAATCATCACACTGTGTTACGTCAACTAAAAGTGATAGAATGCTTGGATATTGGACTTAACTCTTATCAGTTAACTTGTCCTTCTAAGTTCTATATTAACAAAATCCTTCAAGTGATGAGTTTTACAATGCAATAGAGTGTTGAAGTTCTAGTTTACAATTCTGAGGTGCTACTTCTGTAAATGGGAGGTCTGAAAAGACTTAGATATTGCAAGTGTGAAAACTTTGTGCCTATATTTTTCATTTTACATTTATGATCAGTTTAACAAATATAATTAAGATAAGGAAATATTAGTAGATGAAGAAGCAAATGATGAATGACAAAGATTACGAGAAAGATCTTTAGTTGCCTTACAGTATGCTAAAGAATACCACTTCTCTGGCTATTCTTTGATTTACCTTTTTCCACGTGTTTAAATCTTCTTAAAGTATCAATATATCAAAATCTGAACAAGAAAGAGAGAAAGAAAGAAGGCCTATTTATGGACATATATGATATATGTTTTGGAGTCCGGAACCTTTTTATTATTTTTTTGGACAAATATGACGTTAATGAGTGTAAAAAAAGTTACTTTTTTATATATAGCTCTGAAATTTGCTGCGCTATATCTCAACGGTAACTTTTGCCGTTAAGGTATAGCGCAAGGAATAGGTGCAATATACCCCCTGACGATTTGACTGACAGATTTAGCACATAGAAATCATACGCTATACCTATAGAGCAAAGAGTTAGCACGCCATAAACTTGATTAAATAATCCCCTTCGTCTTTCCCGACCAGAACTCCTCCTCCCCCATTTTTTTTACTTCTTTTGATTTATCTGGTCCCCTCCCCCCACCCCTTGTCGTTCCTAAAAAAAATTGTGGGCCCTTTCCGTCACACAAAACCCTAAAAACGTAGGTCCCACATCATAGTAGAGCATCGTATTATTGTGGTTTCACTCTTTCAGACTCAAATTTTCAGCCAATTTACTTTTCGAAAATACTAAATCGAGGTATTTTGATTTATTTTATGTCGAAACTTGTATAATAATGCAAATTAGTTGATTTGAATGTGTTTTCATGTCGTTTTGTGTTTATTTGCGAAACTAATATGTTATATTTATCCGGACTTTGATATTAGTGTTCTAAAAAAATGTAAAATTGAGAAATAATTTTTTCTGTTAATTCCATGTTGTTTTGTGTTTTATTGCGAAACTAGTACGTTATATGTATTTTTGTGAATGTTACGTGATTAAAATGTATTTGTTGTTCATATTTAGTTTAGATTATTTATTAGCGTAGTAAAATATAGAAACTTTTAGCGTAGTAAAGTATAGAGTATTTTAGCGTAGAATCACTGTAATTTAAGTATTTCTTATACTAGTAGATAAAAATACAAACTTTGTACAGTTAAATAATTAAAAATATTAAATTTAACACACATAATTATTCATGATAGTTTGGTGCTACTGGACCTCAAATATCGAGCCTGGAACCCATAGGTGTACAAACTTTGTACAATTAAATAATTAAAAATTAAGAATTTAAATTATAAAACAAACACACAAAATTATAAAAATATTGAATTTGACACACATAATTATTTATGATAGTTTGGTGCTACTGGGCCTCAAATATCGAGCCTGAAACCCAATAGATATATATACCCTGTCCATTTACAGATTAAACATACAATTAATGTTATTTAATTTACAATTGACGATATGGATGTGCCGCCTATACATCTCGGCCCTTACTCTCGTGAGCTATTAGTGCTACAGGGCGATCATAGGTCCGCACATATATGGGATCTGAGTTACTGTCCCAGACTCTCCGCGCTAGGAGAGTGGACGACCTGTGAGATTTTTTTAGGGATAGAGATCTCCATCCCCATATAGTCGAGCGCCTACAGGATAGGGGATTCTATAGGATAATTCAGATCGGGCGGATGCAACTCGACTGGTCTTTGATCACGACGTTGATTGAGCGGTGGCGACCGGAGACACACACTTTCCATATGCCCATTGGCGAGGAGACCATCACGCTGCAGGACGTGGAGGTTTTATATGGCATGCCCGTTGAGGGCATGGCCGTTTCACTGCCTATTGCTATAAGATCTATGTCGCATGCGGATTATTTGGACATGCTGCAGTTGCTCACGGGTTTCAGGCCACAGGACGAGACGGTATCGTCGGGGGCCAGTCGGATGACTTTGTCCCCGATTAGACAGTACTTGGAGGTACTCCACCCCGAGTTCACCGGCGATACAGAGGATTTACATATTATCCGGTATACGAGGTTGTTGTTGCTTCTTCTATTTGGGGGGGGGGGTCTTGTTCCCGAATAATTCGAGGAACCTAGTTAGCCTGAGATTTCTTGATCATATTCGGCTGCTAGATGAGTTACCCTATTACAACTAGGGTGTTGTTGTTCTCGCCTACATGTACAGGCAGATGTGACGGACGAGCATGGGCACCCAGAGTGCCACTTCTACAGGTGACAACATATTCGAATAATCTGTTCATTAGTTTCAATTCTACCTAGTTCGGATTTATCTTAAACCCTATGTCAACTTTGTATGTTAGGTTTGTGCCTGGGAGCGGTTCTTGCAGTTTCAGCCACCTCTACCACAATTACCTCCTAATGTAGTACCTCCGTTTCTCCCTCTAGCCAGGAGGTGGGTTCTCCGCCGTACACTTTCACGAGAGTATGATGCTCATTATAATCTCCCACTCTGCAGGGATGTGTTGGATATACTGGAGGGCGCACAGGTAAATATGTACCTAAACTTACCTGGTATAGATTAACTTAGTGTTTCGCATACTCACGTTTTGTGTTCTTATTTGATAGTTCATCTGGACGCCATACAACGACGATTTGATAGCTGGCCTACCAGATTATTGCTCGGCCGGTCGACTGATTTGGAGCACTTTTTCCCCACTCATATGCCTCGATATCATAGAGCATCATGCCTCGGAGCGGGTACTTCGCCAGTTTGGCCGCCCGCAGTATGTACCGAGGGGCCTATATGGGAGCCTACACATTATCAGAGGGATGATCATTCCAGGGCGGACGACGCATTTATAGCATGGATAGCGGCGCAGATCCATACTTGGGACCAGCGAGATCGGATGATTCTTCCCCCACCTACACATATCTAGGCGGTGGCTATTCAAAGGTATATGTCCTGGTACCGCCATGTTACCCGACTTTTTATCGGAAACCCTATTCATCAGGCTGGTGGTCGGTACGTTCCATACGCCAGGTGACACGAGGCCCTGGTATGTTTTATGTTATTAATTATATAACTGTAACTTAGTTGCAATATATGTAGTTTATATTTTATACGTTGTGCAAGCTATTGGACTACATACAGTCTATCAGATGGGACTGCAGATACAGGATCATGTCGGCGATCCTGCGGCCACCTTGCAGGATTACAGTTGTCAATTTGTAGAGTTGGCTTCCCAGACACTGCAGTGAGCCCGAGAGGATCAGCGTTTGGCACATATGCCTGATTATGTGAAGCCAGAGCAGTACGAGTGAGGACCTGGTATCGCACGAGGTGGTGATTCCCGATGAGGCGGGGGTGCCGGACGACGTGGTGGTGGGCGAGAGGAGGTGGTCCTAGCAAGGGGGTGTTGAGGCCCCTGCTGATGATGTTGGTGCTGATCTGCCGGGTGGCCTACATGAGACGGACATGCCGTCATACAGCCTTGGGATGCATGTCACTCTATGGACTTCGCAGGTGACCCCGTCAGGTCAATTATTGATCACGGGCACGGACCTTTCTAGAGTGGATGGGGATACATACTTTCCAGGCCCGTCCACTGTTGCTGAGGATCGATCGACCCGAGATTTACATAGTGGGCGCCGGCTGAGTTATGGTTCATCATCACAGGCACAGGTATGGTTTTCTTAGTATTGAATTACAATTTGTTTTTATTCTTCTCATTTATTTTCTATAACTTTATTAATTTCCTTTTTAAGGATTTGTGCGATGCTGACATGGCTACGACAGATGATTACATTCAGGAGCCCGGCGAGATCGTGGTAAGACAATTTAAATTATTGTGACTTATTATATACTTTGCTATATTGAGCTTTCTATTCTTATGTAGGTTTCTACTGGACTGATGGCCCCTTCTGCCAATCCTGTCAGCACCACCGATGATCATGTTGCGGCGCATCCGGCTATAAAGAGGCAACTTGATGATGACGATCCTGATAGCGTACCTAGGCGGGATGGGATGCGCCTCAGGCCAGCGGCTGCGTTGAAGCACACTGGATGCGGGATACATTGCTTTTCTTTCCTTTTTTTGTATTTGATGTAAATAATATTTTTGTATATATATTAACAATAATTTTTATATAATATGCACATTACTTTTTTATTTCTCCGTTCATTAGTTAATTTCGTACTACAACACAAATACAAGAATTACAACTTTACTTCCATTACAATTAATAAAAATAAAGTTTAGTACAACTAATAAAAATACACGACACGGGAAACATAAAAGTAAAGTAATACACTAAACACATACATATCAATGTTTAGTCCCTGCCGCCCATTATTCGCTGCTCCAATAATTAAATTGTTCTTCCAGCTTATTTTTTTCTTCTCCTGCCTCTTTCAGTTTCGCTTCAACTCCGCAACCTCTCTTTTATGTTCTCTTTCACGTTTTCACTGTTTTAAACACAAATTATGAAGATGCTGCAAAGATTCTTTGTAGCATTCCTGATAACAGGGTTCATCAACCCATACCTCAAAACCGCAAATAGGTTCGTCGGGAACCTTATAAAACTTATTCACGTAGAGCCAGTAGCGGCGTCCAACTTCACCATTATCCCAATAATTTTGTATCATGCATTTTTTTTCCACACTCACATCTTGGTACAAAAAGAGCTTTAGACATTTGTGCGTTAAAAAAACCTTGATCTTCTTGAAAGAACTGCTATTAGTTATTGTTAAGCGCAGAAAATAACTAGAATGTTTCCGTTATTTATACGCAAGACAATTTACATAACATAGTATTTGACCCCTCTATATATACGCATAACGTAGTATTTAACCGCGCTATGCTTTGCGTGTTAAAGGTTCTGACGGGTACGAACAACTTTATGTCAGTTGGGCAGCTTTTTCAGTTCGACATGACAACACATATAACATAGTATTTAACCACGATATATATACACATAACATAGTATTTAACCGCGTTATGCTTTGCATGTTAAAGGCTCTGATGGGCACGAAACAGCTTTATGTCAGTTGGGTAGCTTTTTCAGTTCGACAAGACAACACACATAACGTAGTATTTAACTGCGTTATGCTTTGCGTGTTAAAGGTTCTGACGGGTACGAAACAACTTTATGTTAGTTGGGCAGCTTTTTCAGTTCGACATGACAACACACGTATATAAAATAACAAACATAATTAACATTAAATTAATTAGCTTTATGAAATTTCAATGTTGTTTCCAGTTCTTCCAAATATATAATTTTTTTATAATTATCATTAAAAAAACTGAAATGGAAAAGTTAAAATCATAATTAACAAATATAATTTTATTTTATAAATCTGGCAACATAAACAAAACAACTAAATATTACGACATAAATTTATTGATAGTTAGGCACACTAGAAGAACACCCACCAAGAGCTTGATTACTATTGCCACCCAAACCAGCCAAAGGATATTTTTGACGGTCGTATCCTGTTTGCGAGCAAATACCACATCTGCGCGCATAAACGGTATCACTAACATCTATTTGGTTTTGTATACGTGTTCTCTTCTGCACCTGTATTCGACGCAAATAGGACTTATTACACACCATTTCAAATGGTTCAGGCGGCCAATAATGCTCAGCACGCACTGGCTGCAACTGCTCACTATATGTGTTTAGGTACTTGGCAACACTATATTGTTGATCAACATAATTTGTTATACCTAAACTAACTTTTTGAAAGCACTTGATGGCATTTAAGCAAGGCATGTGGTAGATGGACCATTTTTCACAAGAGCATAACCTTCTAGATTCATGTACAATATGTATATTATTCCCCCGATTTTCATGGATAACGGTGCGAACTTCAAAAATATTTCTTTCGTTATCATACTGCAAAAATGAATACCAATGTGCTCGCCGTCTATATTTCTCAAATCTCTTCATCGGCACTGGCATAAATTCAACACCCCTTTCCATCAATGACGTTGCGGTTGCAGACCTTTCAACAAACCTCTCCGCCATCTGCTTGAACGACATCCATACCATAGCTGTGACATGCAATCCTCTTGCCGACTTCAGTAACCCGTTGAAAGACTCTAACACATTTTTAGTCAGAGTTCCCCATCGTATACTACCATCTGCATGTGAAGTCCACTTTTTAAGGTCATGTCGCATTAACCAACGATAGGTTGCCTCGTCTTCTTGCCTGATATATTCCATGTGCCTCCAGAATTTATGTTGTTGGTGGTTTGTTGCTTCCATCCACATCAAATCATGCAGATCCTTGTTGGGATATGCCTTCTGAAAATTGGCTTTAAAGTGCCTCACACAGTAACGATGGTAGGCATAAGGTTCTTTCCATGCAAGCAAGTTCTCCAAAGAACTTAAGATACCACCGTACCGATCAAATATTAGACAAATACCGGAACGATATTTGACAACGTGCTCTTTCAAGTGGTTCAAAAACAACGTCCACGTCTCTTAGCTTTCATTGGCACAAATAGCAAAAGCTAGAGGAAATATCTTTCCATTAGCATCTACTGCCACGGCTATCAACGACTTGATATCGTACTTTCCATAGACATGAGTGCCATCTATGGATATTACAGGCCGGCAATGCAAAAAATCGTCAATTGCTGGTTTAAACGCCCAGAACACGTAGTTGAATATATATACTAGTTTATCCGGACTCCGCTCAAGCTTCCATTCAATAATCGTCCCAGGGTTAAAGTGCTGCAGTGCGGTCATGTACCTGGGCAGAGCTGCAAATGACTTATCTTAGTTACCATAGACTATTTTAAACGTTCGTTTGCGCCCGAGATATGCCTTTCTTTTTGTAATGGTATGGCCATGTTCCTGGTATTTGATTTTATACTTTATGGACGCTTTGTGTGGAATAAGGACAAGAGAAATCAAGTCAATATCCAAGTTGAAGTGATTCCCGTTGAATGTGTCCATTTCGCATATGTGGGTGAGAATGTATTTACCCACTTTCCACATACATGTCTTCTTGCTCGCGCGCAACATCCAATGACATGGACAAAACCACCTACGACAAACAACATTGTATACAATCGGACTTGACTCACATACCGTCATCTCACGACACTCTTTTATGTTGTGTATTTTACAAACCCTGCTTACGCGCGCTTTATCAGGAAAAAACATGCCCTTTGCCAGCACCGTTGGTCTAGACTCATCCCACATTATTGTCCGAATATTATCAAAATCCCTTGTGAGAGCTTCCACATCCGGCATGCTTGGCAAGTTATCAAGGTAAAGAATCTCCCTTGAATGAAACGGCACATGGGACTCGTACACTCTTCGTCTGGGGTGGAGGGGTGGGTGAAGCATACTCTCTCGTCAAGTCAGGTCCTTCCTTCTCATCCTCCTCATCACCATCCTCACGAGGAAAGGGTGTCTCGTCTCCAGATTCATTAGCATTATTGTCGTAATCACTGTTCTCTTCCTCACTCTATGCATCTGCCAGATCCTGATTTAATACGTCTTCGGATAATTGAGTGAGTACATATGGTTCAACTTGCTCGTTTTCACTGCACAATCAACAAAATAATAAGCCATTGAAATTAATAAATACTTTACATATAGCTGTATCACTTCACTTACAAGTTGTAATGTGATGAAATTCCATGATGGACATTTTTATTTAGGTGATGACTCCCGGACAGACCACCATGATCCAGCACACCAAAACTATGCTTGGGTTCATAATTTGCAAAATTCATATCCGACCGGTACTCCTTATTAAATATATGAGCGTTAATACAAATTCAGTACAACAAAAATGTACATCGTAACACAAAGAAAAATTAAAGTTTACCACTCATCTTGTGAATTATGTAAAGCAGGTGGTGATAAGTTTAAATCAAGGAAAAATCTTTCATCTGGAACCTGTCTGGCAACCTCATTGTTGGAAACGTCTTCGACCTTGACGTACATATCCAACATTTTGATTACAAAAATTCTCAGTATTCATCCGGAGTCCTTAAAAAATCTCTCAAAGTTTCGTCATCGTCGATGTTTAACTCCGAGTAAAAAGCAACTCCTTGCGGAGTGACGGAATATGGATATCTTCCGGTTACTTTAAGTATCACTCAACGTTTCCTCACACTCATTTTTTTGCATAACAACGATATCAATTTATCGTACTCCATTGTAAGTGGTAATTTAACATGACCCTGTGGAGATAAACTGTACCTCACAGAGTTATTCTCCATCACAACCTCACCCCTC
>MU741691.1:46849-59046 GCA_026770625.1 Nicotiana glauca
AATACTTGAGAATTTAACAAGAAAAAAAGTTTTAACGGGAGTTAGAATTTTTTTTTTTGAATGGATTTTTCTAAAATCTTAACCTCTTTATATAGGAAATGGCTAGACCGGAGGCTGAAATTTTTTATGTGTAGCGCTCTTTGAATGTGCGTTATACACATTTGAATTATTGTTATGTCAGTTAACTTTTTGGTGGACTTATAAACAGGTATAGCGTTTTAATTTCAGGCGCTATATATGTATAGCGTTTTAATTCCATGCGCTATATATGTATAGCGTTTTAATTCCAGGCGTTATACCAGGCAGTCAAGTCGTCAGAGTATAGCGCACCGATTCGGTGCTAAAAAGTATATCGCACTTATTCCTTGCGCTATACCTTAATGGCAAAAGTTACCGTTAAGGTATAGCGCGGCGAATTTCGGCGTTATATATAGAAAAAGTAACTTTTTTTTACACTCATTAACTTCACATTTGTCCAAAAAAGACAATACTCCCTACGTTCCAATTTATGTGAACTTGTTTGACTGAGCACGGAGTTTAAGAAAAAATGAAGACTTTTGGAATTTGTGGTCTTATACATATCAAAAAGGGGGCCAGAGTATTTGTATGGTTATAAAAGCTTCTCACTAAGGGTAGAATTGTAAGTTTAAGCTAAATTATTCCCAAATTTAGAAAGAGTTCATTCTTTTTGGAACGGACCAAAAAAAAAATAGGTTCACATAAACGGGAACGGAAAGAGTAAAAAGGTTCCGGACTCATATGTTTTGTTGTGGAAATTGAGTTGATAGAGAGATGGGCATCCACCGTGTAAGGATAGATATATTCATCCATACACTATTTACAATAGTTTCAGTTTATATGATTACGGCAGCACTTTCTTTTCATTTTTGGTAATAAACAATGATATCTTTCTAAATTGAGAATAATTTGACTTAAAATATTTATTTTACTCTTAATGATAATTTTTATAATCACATACAAATATTATAATATGTAAAGATCACAAATTTCAAAAGTCTCATGATCACACAAATATTAGCATATTAAAGATCACAAATTTTAAAAATCTTTCTTTGTTTTTAAACTTTATATTCGGTCATATAGGTTAATATAAATTAATATTAAGGGAGTATTCAAGATGTCGCCAATTTTTTAAGCTAGCGTTTGGCCATAGATATCAAATTTATTTTGAAAAATTTGATTTGGGTGAAATTTGATTTGAAGATGAAAATGTGTTTGGACATACGTTTTCAAAACATACTTTACAACTTTATTTTGGAAAAACATATATATAATTCACAAGTTTTGGGATTTTGGCCCAAAATCAGCTCAATAGTTAATTTTGAGATTTGAAATTTGTGATTTGGTATTTGGGCAAAATATGAGCAAAATTTATGGCCAAACATAAATTTTGAAAATAAATCCTAAATTTATTTTGGTCAAAACAGGGCTAAAACTTACTTATGTTTCCAGGAAAGATCTACTGTCAAATCATACTTATAGAATGATATTTGGCCATGTACTGTGCACATCTATCCAAAATAAGAGATGTCATCACACACGGTACTTTTGCAAGTGTCATAACATCAAAAAAAAAAAGGAAAGGAGAAGGGAAATCCAAGAACAACCAAGAAATGTCATCAACTCATGTTTGTCTCTCGGTAATTATCTCTCTTTGTTACTGCTATTTCCTATCTGCCAAAATTCCAAAAGGGATTCCAAGGCTTATTTCTCTTCTACCCATTTTTTACCTCTTCACCATTCTCCCACTTTACTTTTCATCTGCATTTCTTATAGCACTCACCACTTTCTTCATTACTTGGCTTGCCAATTTTAAGCTCCTCCTCTTTGCCTTTAATCAAGGCCCTCTTTCTCTCTCCATAACAAATGCAACCAAAAAATTATCTCTTCCTGTTTTCATTTCCATGGCTGCCCTTCCTCTCAGATCCAAACAAAAATTCAATGAGCCAAACCCCACCAAGAAAATCCCTTTAAATTTAGCTGCAGAATTTGTCCTCGTTGCAATATTCTTGGAGTTGACTTTTCACCACAAAAGTCAAATCCATCCAAAATTGATCTTGATTTGCTATTGTTTTATGATGTTTCTTATGATTGATATTCTTATTGCATTATCTAGCTCTATTGCTAAAATCTTGGTTGGGCTAGAGGTAGAGCCACCTTCAAATGAACCTTATTTGTCAACTTCCCTTCAAGATTTTTGGGGGAAAAGATGGAACCTCACGGTAACAAATACGCTGCGTCTCACCATATACAACCCTGTGAGGTCAGCATTGTCGGAGGTTATCGGTAAAAAATGGGCCCTACGGTTTGCCGTGCTGGCAACTTTTACCGTGTCCGGTTTAATGCATGAGCTGATATTTTATAACGTTAATGGCGTGAGTCCCTCGTGGGAAATGACTTGGTTCTTTGTGCTTCATGGACTGTGTGTAATGGTGGAAATTGGAGTGAAGAGAGCTGTGAAGGACACGTGGCGGTTGCCTTGGTTCGTTTCTGGGCCGTTAACAGTTGGGTTTGTGGTGGCCACTGCTTTTGGGCTTTTCTTCCCACCAATAATTAGGAATGGTGCAGATGAAAGGGTACTTGAAGAAATTTGGTTTTGCTATGATTTCCTCCAAGACAAAATGCTTCAATTGCTGAATTTTGCGGGTCATTTTAGATAAATTAATTTCTTTTATTTGCAATAAAAAAATTATAATGCATCTATTTTGGCTTCTAGTCCTTCTGCGAACAAACTTTATCATTTAATGAATTATCTTTTGTTACATCATTTGAATATTTATCTTTTATGAGAAACTTATGGAGAAGTTTTATGGTGTGTCTCACAAACTTACATTAGTTGTGTTAGGCTCCTTTTTGTCTCACAAATCTGTGGACTCCAGTTTTACACTTATGGGTTCACAAAAATGTGAGACAAACAGGATGCCTCATACAACTAATGTCAGTTGTATGAAACACAAAATAAAAATTTTCGAAACTTATGTTGCACCTCTTCTCATTTGTTTTAGTGTTGTTTGAATATCATATGGCTCAAGCAAAAATACAATGCCACAAAAGCAATGCCACAAAAGTGGCTATTTGGTAAATCAACCGAAAGAAAAAACTTTATTGGGTCTGTCCATTATAGCCCAAGACCAGACCAGTAATTCTGGATTGGGCCTCTAATTGGGCCCATTTACAGACTGAAGCTACATGGTCGAAATAGCGTGTGTCGGCCAGTTTTTTGGACTAGTAATTAAAAGAAAAATTTTCATAAAGCACTATCTTTTAGTAATTAATCATTTATATATATCATTTGCTATATTACGGATTATAGATACATTTTATGTGGTTATAAGATGTATTTGATGTATTCAAGCTATTGTATTCATGAATACAGTAGCAAAAATAGGCGTTAATCAGGGAAGTCCAGCTAATCAATTATTGTATTCGAGTGTATTCGACTGTATTTATGGAGTAAAATATGGGATTAAAGCTGGACAAATTTTTGTACTCGACTGTATTCACGGCGTGAAAAAGGGGATGACACTATTTTTAAAAGGGAAAGTGAATCAATTAACATAATAGACTCCTAATATAACTCAACGAACTCAATTATAACACACAAATTTTGTATTTTCAGTTATAAAAAAGATTCTCAGCCGAAAAATACCCAAAAAATATAGCAAATCTTCAGAGAAATTATATAATACATTCATACATAAATTATATTAATTAAACAAAAACTTATGAATACATTCATGACATACAGCGAGACAGTGAATACAACAAAATACATAGAATACAACGGGATACATTAAAATACAACGAGAAAAAAGACAGTGAATACAATAAAATACATGGAATACAACCATATACATTGAATTACAATGAAAAAAAAATAATGAATACAATGAAATACATGAAAATACATTAACATATATTAACAGAAAATCATCCTACAATACCCATATCTCAATTTTTTTCAATTGCCAGGGACGGTATTCACGCCATCTTATACAGCAGTAAGGAACGAGTTTAGGAGGAGAATAGGAATGAAAACGACAGTGACAAGCCTTGGCGGATTCGACACTTGCTACACAATCCCCATTAGAATTCCAACAATAACGTTGATGTTTGCAGGCATGGAAATATGTTGTCGCAAGACAACCTCTTGATCTGTACAAGGAAGGAATCAATTAATGGAGGATCCGACACTTGCTACTCAATCCTAATATAATGGATCAAAAAAAGAAAAAATTGGGGGTAGTTAGAAATCTATAAAGCTAAACAGTAAAAGCATACTCTCAGTAATTGCCTAATCCTATCATCTAGTCTTCTACTCATATATATAGTGATCCACTCTTCAGGTATCTTCCTCTGTTGCTTTCTTGCCTCTTAACTGAATTGGCTAGTTTGGGGACCAATCCAGGTATATTGGTTACCTCCGTAGCAGAGAAGATATCAATTAATGGAGGATATCGACTTCTTGCTAACAATTCTTCTACTACAATGGAGGATATCGACGGAGGAGATATCGCAAGCAAACTAGACAGAAAAGAGGAAGAGTATCGGAAATTTTAATGGGATGGGGGAAGAGAATGAGATATATCAAAGTAGAAAAAGAAAGAAAATATTGTAACTGATTAGCGTATTTAGTGACTTAGGGTTAGGAGGTAACCAAAATTAAATATTTTGCTATAAACCTTAAAAGGTATCTATAGAATATAATTTTTTTTAAATGTTATTTATTTAAAATAAATAAGGTGTTAATCTTTGCTATAGGAGGTAAAAATTCCTAATTAAAAATAGCCACTATTTGTAAAGTAATTGAAAAATAAAGGGAATCTTACGAAAATGCCCCAATTAAGTCATAACTTACCAACACCTAACAATTAATTATATATTTACTAAACTAGCTAAATACATACAAAAATTGAAAACTCCAAAAAAAATAAGGATTCTTTCTCTCAAAGAATCACAGGCAAAGATGTCCTTCCATATTTTTGAGTGTGATCAACAATATTAGATGCGAGACGGAAATGAAATTCCATTGATGAGGTAGCAAACAAGGTGATGAAATTCCAGAAAAAAGTATATACTAGATACTAAAAATCTAAGCAAAAGTGGACCCGTTTTAATGGGTATGGTTGAAATTCATTAAAAATATATAGATGAGTCAATATACAAAATTTTAGGAAGAATAGAGGTGATTTAAACTGATTTAGTATCAAAATTCTTAGTTAAAATCGAATTCAAAATATTCTTCAATGTTAAGGTTTTGCTTTAAGCCTCGAACGCTATTGAGTCGCCCCTGCTATGTAATAGAAAGGAAGAATGAGACCCGCACCACTATGTACAAATGGATTCTAGGAAGAAGATTCTGCACCGGACTCATATATATAAAAGGAAAAAGAAAAAAGAAGAACTATAACTGTCATTCAAGGGTGTTAAAGAGCTTGGTTTTATAAATAAGAGCACAAACATATGATGATACTAGGTAGGGGTGTTCATAAAAACCCGAAAAATCGAACCAAATCGAAAATCAAACTAAACTGACAAAAAAACCGATACTTTTTTGTTTTATTTGGTTTTGGTTTTGAATTTTAAAAATCGATCAAATTTTGTTTGATATTGGTTTTAATAAAAAAAAATCGAAACAAACCGACTATAAGAGTAACTATTTCAAATATATTATTACACCTATACTTATGTATATTGTTATACAAAGTATCAAAAAATTTATGGTAAATGTTAATAGTTTGCACTTTTAATATAGTTCTTTACCTTTACATTCTAGTTTGATTGGTAGTTTTCTTTTGTTTAGTGTAAGAATCCATTTTGTGTTAAAAATAACATATTTTTAATTGAGTCCTTAAATTATTCATCGATATTTGATTCAATTATCATCAATATATCTTGGTAAATAATAGATTTCTCAAAGGGCAATTGATTTGATAGTGCTACATTGAAAATGTGGTCACCAGAATATGTGTTTGGTAGTGTATGTCTTATATTTAAGAAAAAACCGACAAATAACCGAAAAAATCGAATCGAAAAAAACCGACTTAATTGGTTTGATTTGGTTCTAATATTTGAAAAACCGACTTACTTGATTTGGTTTCTTTTTAGGGAAAAATCGATCCAAAATCGAACCATGAATACCCCTAATACTAGGTTAGGTCGGCCCGTGCCAGCACGTGCCCAACATCATTTAATTTTGTATGATTTCTAACGGCAGATCTAACGGAAAATAGATAGGCCCAACATTATCTAATGTTGTATGTTTTCTAGTTGTAGGTCTAATGAAAATTGATATTGGAAGTGTAAAAGCAAGTAGACAATACTGCATGCTAATTGGTAGGTGCCTATTTACATACATTGTGCTCAAAATATATATTTACATCCATGAGAGTATTAGATTAAGAGATGCTTGTGAGCACGTGATTTTTACCCTATATATGAGTTTATTCCCATAAAATTCAAACAAAAGATTTTTTCTTTATTTTTTGCAATTTCCATAAGTTTTGTGTTAATTGTTTGCTTGTTATTCGTGCATGATTAAATCATAAAAAATATAAAATATGCATTTAGGATTTTATTTCATTCTTAGTATTAATTAGGTAGCAATTTGTTTTAGAGCAAAATTAAAAAAAATGACAAAAATGGTCTTTGCATTTATTTTTTGATTTTAAATAATTTCTTAGAATTTAAAAATAATAGACGAAATACAAAATACAAATAAAGATACATACAATACAAAAGGAAGGTGAAAATACAAGAATTAAAATAGACAAAGAGAAAATATAATGCAAATTTGGGCTCAAAATACCCTCAGCCGTCCAAGCCCAAACGGATCCAAACAACCCAGGCCCAAGAAGATATCTACCCGGTCCAACCCTTAAGTGCAAAACGATGCCGTTTAGGGCGTCGTTAATCTCGGCCATTGGTTCACTTTGATCCTACGGTCATTGTTCATTCCCAAACATTTAGTAACAATATTTTGTATAACCCTAAAATTAAAGACCCGACCCCCCTTCCTCATACACTCTTCTTCATTTGTAAACACCGAAAACATCACCTCGCCACAGACCACCCGTAACGCCACCGCCGGAATTCACCCCACGGCGGCGGTCGGTGTCCAACTGCCACCAAATTCACGCCGCTTCATC
The DNA here is from genome assembly GCA_026770625.1 of Nicotiana glauca. NCBI lineage: Eukaryota > Viridiplantae > Streptophyta > Magnoliopsida > Solanales > Solanaceae > Nicotiana > Nicotiana glauca. Next base: position 54,019 of record MU741691.1, read on the forward strand.
TCCATCATCCCCTCATCACAGTCCCTTTATCAGCTTTCTTCAAAGATTGACCAAACGCTCCAAAAAAGCAAAACCCTAGCGCCGCCGCCGCCTACGGCGGCACCTGTGTCAAAACCCGACCCCATGAACATCCCAAGACCCTTTCATCTTCCTCGTGCTTTAAATACATTCGGACAGTTCCTCAAATCGTCATTTGAAGAACTGTCCGAATGTTAAAGTTCAAATCGTCCCAAGACCTGAACGACCGATTGTCTACAAACATAGGACAGAATTTCCAAGAACTAAAAAAAAGAAAGAAGAGAGACTTAGTCAATCATGTAAGCCTATATTCTCTGTTTGTTTCTGTTTTTCTTTTTTTTCTTCTACATCTCTAATTGTTAGTTTTAGAATTCATTGATAAAATTATAGTAATTAGGAATTATAGGGTTAATACGTTTCCTATTATTGAGTTGGTTTTTTTTTTAATTGTTCAGGATTGATAATGTGTTGGTAATGCTCTGTTAAAAATACATATGCATTCCTAGTTTTAATTTCGTTGGTTTAATGTGATTTTTGTTCCGGACGAATCATTAAGTGCTTAATCTGGATTTAATCAAAGATTAGTTGGGCTTGGTATTATAGTCAGTTTTATGTGGTAGATTTTTAATCTGATAAATTGATTGTTTAGTTTACTTGAATTTCCGGATATAGAATGTGTTTGATTTGACTGATTTTGATAAACTGTTGATTGGATTTATTAGGAATTAATTCTATTAAGTGCTGTTAGTTATATATTAGCACAATTTAGCCTTAATTGTTTAATTGATTAGTAGTAAGTTTGGTTATAGCTGTTAGTAACCATAATTAGTCCATAACAATAAAAAAAAAATAAGAAGGAGAAGGATAGAAATTAATTAGGGGTTGGGTAAAAAGGAAATTGGTAATTCTGAATAGGAAGTAGGGGCAATTTTGGAATAGTAAATGAATTTTTAGTAATATCAGTTCAGCTGTAGCGGTATTATGGGCATTAAAAAGGGTAGAATGAGTAAATAACAAATGCAAGTGAGGGTAAAATAGACAATTCAAGGGGTAGGAACATGGTAGATGCAACTAGAACCTTCTAGAAGAGGTTCTAGTGCAAATTTTAACAAAATAAGTATAGTTACTGGTTTAACAAGTCAGGAATAGGAGGACTAATCTGAAAATACTGAAAATCAAATCTCCCTCCATTTTCAATTCTATAAATAGGGCAGATTCTGCCATAATTAGGGAGCTGGGGAGAACTGTAAAAATTCCTCAAAATATCTGTATAGCTCCAGATCTGAAATGGATATTATGAAGTTCAATTTCTTCTTCCAAATCTGAAATTTTTCCTCAAAATCCAAAAAATAGTTAGCAAATCTCTCAAAAACTACACAATTTACTGTTTCATTGGTGATCAACCTAATGTTAATGAGTTACTGAACTCTGCTATGGTTTCTGAGAAATTTTTGAGCTTATTTGGATCATTCGACTTGGTGTTTGCTCAGTCCAGTTTAATGTCAATTTGTTTTAGGCTGTTGACTCCTTACTGTTGCTGTGATGCTGATCTCTAATATTGAGCACTGATTCAATCTTCCTCCATTTGTTTTCTTTCTCAGGTACACACTTGTATCTTCAAGTTCAAAATGAATTGAAGTGTTGATCGTTTTTCTCTTTACTGATTTCTTCTAGTTTCTGTTTGTTTTTGTAAATTGCCATTGATTTAGAAGGTCGTTATGGATTAAATGTATTAATGATTGTTTGATAACTGTAATTAGAATTGGACTGCTGTGATTCAACTGGAATTGTATTAAGTTCTGAATGTCGAAGGTTTGGTTGAATCTGCTTGTAGTATGGTTAAGTCTGAAATCAGTAGAATACAGGCTGGATAATTTGGTTGTTTCGATTATTAGCTCTAGTTGTTACTCGTAATCAAGATATCTGTTGATAACTAATAATAGTCTTAGTTGTTGTTTTTATTGACTAACATATGCATACAATTAGCTTCATCAGTATTTTTAACAGTTGATAGATAGTCAAATAGGAAGAGATTTTACTATCTTATTAAAATCAGAATGATAGGATTAGCTTCGCATTATTCATTAAGTAAAATACGTAGCGGTATTATGTAAGTATATATTAGTTCAGGATCAATTGCAAATCAAATATGGATAACATAACTTTAATTCAATTAAGGATCATCATAGTTGTTTATTTGAAAAATGGAGATTGGGAATTAAATCCCTATACTGCTGGAAGTTGCGCCTTTAATCGTACTTAAGGTCAATCCTTTCTAGTAATAAGCCTATAGATTTGAGCCTTTAACGTTTTGGGCTCAATTGATGTTATCTTCCAAATTTATCATTCAATGAAACTTACGGTCATTTTATTTGTTGCAATACCAGTTGGACCAGGGCCCATGTTAGATAATTGGTTTTTTCATGCTTTTTTTTTTTTAAAAAAAGGACAAAATATAGCTCACTTTAGGATTGACTTTTAAAAGTAAAATGGAGATGAGCCTCGTCCAATGAATTAATTCACAATTGCGGGGCCCTCCATAATGGTTCGTAAAAATATTAGAATTGGAAGGACCGTTTAGAAAATTTCACGGTCTTTCCCAAAGTTAATAAATACGTAGATGCTTTAGGCGCGATTCATAATAATATACTTTCTTAAGTATAGGTGTACACTTATGTGACCCAAATCTAAATCTCAACGAAGTCAAAATGTGTTAAAGGCCACGGGCGTACTGGTACGACGTGGTTAAAAATACATTTTCACGACGTTGTAATTCTTTGAATAATAAAGCGGAATACCAAATACACATAAAACGGAACATATGAAATCAGATAAAAAATAAATACAACAGTTTGAGCGACCGTGCTAGAACCACGGAATTCGGGAATGCCTAACACCTTCTTTCGGATTAACAGAATTCCTTATCCGGATTTCTAGTTCGCAGACTGTAACAGAGTCAAAACTTTCCTCGGTTCAGGATTCATCCGGTGACTTGGGACACCATTATTCTCCCAAGTGGCGACTCTGAAACTAAATAAATAAATCCCGTTCCAACTGTCCTTAAATTGGAAAAACTCCTTCCTTTTATTATATCCCTTCCCGGGGTGTAGTAAATTGACGCGGTAAAAAGGAGCTGTGACAGCTCTGGCGACTCTGCTAGGGATAAGAAACCCAGAACTTCGGTTCAGGGTTTAAGAATTCGAGCTCAGTTAAATTGTTGTATTTGTTTATATATGATTTCCCTATATGTTCATGATTAAACGTGCTAAATGTTTACCGCTTTGATATTACTTGAACTGTATATAAATTGTGCCAAAAACCCTTCTCTTCTTACCTCCGGGAATGTGCTTACTGGTTGAGACTCCCCATTCTGTTAGTGTCATACCCAAATAAGAAAAGAGACCGGACAAGTTACTAAGCCGGACGATCCCGCGGGTCCCCGGTACGTAGCCCCCTTCTCGACTCGAGTTGTCCGCTCGGGTACACAGTCTAGAACAAAACAACCAGGTTTTGAACCCAGAAATAAGACGTTTATTTGCATCATATATGACTTAGGGAACTCAACACAGGGGTTGGATCCGTCTAGGACAGGTAACCCAAATTTGAAAAGACCATCATGATTATATGTTGCGTTATTTGTCTCGGGCCATCATGCTGACCGGTTAGAAGAAAAAAAATTTGAGGGAAAATAAAAAGAGAAAATAACAATTGTTGATTTTAGAAAAAAACCGATATTCAAATACTGTCGAAACTCTGTCGAAAATTTGTGGGAATTTTTTTTTTGGGTTGATTTTTAGCGATTTGTTTTGGATTATTGAAAATAAATGAAAAAATCATTACATTGTTTTGCTTTCAAAAATTAAAAGATATAATTGGTGTTTCCAATAAAAAAAAATAGAAAATTTTGTCATAAAAAATAGTTGGAATAATTCAATTTTGCCAAGAAAATCAAAAGTGGTCCATCTAAAAATAATTTGAACGAACTACGCTGGTTTGATTCCCACCACGTGTGAGATACGTAGGCAACCCTTGACGGGTCCAACCACACCTTTTGAAAAAATAAACCAAAAAATATCAAAATTTTGATTTGTGTTATAAATAAGTCAAGTGATGCTATTTTTATTTAAAATAAGCCGAATGTCCCACAAAAGGACGTCGAAAAGCCGTTTTTGCAAGAATAGCCACTTTGAGTTATTTTAAAATAAATTACGGGCACAACCTTGAAATATCCATTACGGAGAGGTTAAAAGGCCGTATCCGCAAAATTAAATTTGGGTCATCAATCAATTTTACAAAAATGACCACTTTGTCAAATAAGCCATTTTATGGCCGATTTTACTAAAATAGCCACGATTAGCATTAAAATTTTCTCAGTCTTGTATTGGCCTGTGGTGATGCCGAACGATGCCCCATGGGCCACAGGATAAGAAAAATTGTTTTAGTTTTAATCATCCATTTGGTAGTTTCTTAAAACGAAATTTTGAAAAATAGCCATTGTGTCAAAATAAGCCATTACATGGCCAAGTGTTGTTAAAAAAAAATAGTCTCAGTCGATATTGAAATAATCTCAGTCTTGTGGAAGCTTGTGGTGATGCCGAAAGATGCCCTACGGGCCCCAAGAGGTGAAGTTTCGATGTGCGGAGTCTGTTTCCGTAATTTCCCTTCGAAGAGAGAAAAAAAAACAAATTTGAAAATCCCAAAAGATATCTCATCATTTTTGCATTAATTTGCAAGAACTACGCTCGGTCTGATTCATGCGGGGTCATAATACGTAGGCAATCCACATAGGATTCGACCATAACCAAAAGAAAAAGAAAAGAAAAAAAGTCAATAAAGGCAAAAAGAAAATAAATAGCAGAAAAACAAGAAAGAAAAGGAAAGAAAAATACCCTAACGCTAACACGGTGGTTTCATGTTATCAGTACAGAAAGGTGATTGGTTTGTGGTGGTAATTCTTCTCGACAACAAAAGGCGATGGCAAACAACAATAAGGTTGATGTGGTTGGTACT
>MU741693.1:9370-23727 GCA_026770625.1 Nicotiana glauca
TAATTCATTTATTCTTAGATTAGAATTTTTAACACTATATAACTGGAATACAACACTTAAAACTATTGAATTTCATAATAATATGATAACACTACTTCAAAATTGACCTAGATGACAACAGATTTAACTTAATACATGAACTTTGTTTCTATTCTTCTTTTTGATTTTAACAACTGAAGCTGTTAATAAAACGAGATTAACGAAAAAAAAACATTAACGAATTATTTTAAATTTTTCTTTCCATGCTATATTGAATGAGATCTAAGTCTATTAACATTTCACTATCAAATAGAATCATAAGGACTTAAAACTTTTGTACTAAGCTACAATTAATAAAATCCAGTTTTTAAAAGTCCAAATTAACAGTCCAGATTATCAATCCAATACAAAACTCACTGATCTATCGAATACAAATTCATATCTAATGTTATAGCTAATTCTAGTCTAACGATATTAGAACAGGTGTAACGACAACAGATTCAAACAATAGCCAAATTATTTCGTTGCATTTGAACTTGCAGAACAGCAATAGAAGTAGATGTGTACCTGGAAAAGTAATAGAAAATCGATGAGATTCTAGATCAAATGAACAGAAACAGGAATCAGCAACAGAATCAATGTAGCAAATGTCAATCACAGCATCAAACACCACCAGATTTTAACCCAGCAAATGATAGAAATCACAAAACCAAATACTCGACGATCTCAATGCAACTTCAACAACATTTAATCACCAGAACCAAACAGCCTTCAAATTGATTTGAGAACTAATGAAACAGTGAGATTTTTTTTTGAACTTTTCTACTGTTTTTGATATTTTTTGAGTTTTTGAATTTCAGAAGTTGGAATTTAGAATATCAGAATAACAGAAGTATTTGAGAGAAATTTCAGATTGCCAAACTTGAAAAATGAAGCATATAAGTGCCTATTTATAGATTTAAAAAGGGAGGAAAATTCAAACTTTGTTAATTACGAAGTAGTCCCTCTTTTATTTCAATTTCGTCCTTATTTTTTATTAGTTATTTAAATGACTACCTTATTTATTAGAAATTGTATTAGATACCCCATCTAGAATCTTCTAATCCTGATGTAATTCCCTATTTGCCCTCACTTCAATTCAGAATTCACTGAATTACCCTTTTCTTGTGCCCATATTACCCCTGAAATTGTATTATAACTACTATTAAGCCATTTCACTTACCCAAAATACCCCCCCTTTTACCTTCATAATTACTGCCCTACCCCAAACCTCTAACACTAACAGCTATAACCAATCGAACAGTTAATCCAACAAGATACTCAAACTAATTATTATCAATTCAATTCCTAAAACTAACAAGTAACAGATTTAACAAAACAAAATTATTTTTAACAAATATTAGAATCAAAATTTTAAGAACTAACAGTTAACAGATTCGAAAAATTCAGAAACCAACAAAAATCTAATTATACTAATTTTTATTAAACCCTAATTTACTAATCAAGTTATTCATCAGAATTTTATTAAAATCCTATTTTTGATATCAAAAATTAAATCTAAAAGTATCAGAATCTAAAACCTAAGAACTAAAACTAAAAGATAAACCCTAATAGTGATCAATTAAACATGCAGACACAAATATGCGAAGAAACAAATAAAAGAAGAAAAAGAAACAAAAAGGAAAGAAAGAAAAAGACTTAGCTTTTGTTTCTGTTTATTCAAGCAGTCTTCTTTTGCTTTTCTTTTTTCTTCTTTTTCTTTTAACAATCGAGTTCCAGTATCCAAGAAGTCTTGTGACATTTTTCTTGGATTTTGGTCATCAACAGACCTTGACTTTAAGGTTTTGAACCTTTTCAGTGACTTTTAGGGTTCAGGGCTCTTAGAAATAGGTTGAGGAGGGTTAGGGGATGTCACAGTGTAATTTTGGGCTTATTTGTACAGACTAGTGTTCGCCGGAGTTAGGGTTCCGGCGACACTATTAGGGATATTCGAAGAGATCCGGAAGGATTCGAGGGAAGAGGGCTACAGGGGTGTGATCAGGGTTGAGAGGCGGTTCAGGGGTGTTATTTGGGTGGTGGTTGGTGGAGGCGGCGTCTCCCTCCGGTAGGGTTCCGGCGGGGACTGGAGAGGATACAGGGGCGGCTAGGGTTAGACGGGAAGGAGAAGAGGTGAAAAATGATTAGGGGTTATAAGATTTTGGTATATTAAAAGAGTATTAATAAATCTCGACCGTTAGATGAGTTGAAATGAACGGATAAGATCTTTTGGTTATTAAACGGTACCGTTTCTTCTAATGAAGACTTAACCCTGTCTGTTGGATTAATCAAGTGAACGGCCCAGATTACTTTACTCAAACGTCGTCGTTTTATTTCTTTGATAAGATTAAGCTTCAACCGTTAGATCAATTGTTTTAACGATCCAGATTTAAAGCCCCAAAACGGGGTCGTTTGGACTTACGGGCAGACCGGGTATGGACATATTTTTTGGGCCTGGGCAATTTTGGCTTGGGTATTTTCATTTGGATTTCGGTTATTAACCCAATTTCTTTATTGGTCCAATTGTATTTTCCTTTTGTATTCTTGTATTTTATTTTCTTTTGTATTTTTGTATTTTATTTTTCTTTTGTATTTTTGTATTTTATTTTTCTTTTGTATGTTTTATTAAATTGTTAAACTAATTAAATTCTCTAATTTATTTAATATCTATTTTATAGTAATTTCCAATTAAAACACTAAAAAGGCTATTTTTTTATTTTTTTTTAATTTGTTCCCAAAATGAATTAATACTAAAATTGTAAAATTAAAAATCCTAATGCATATGCATATTTTTTGTATTTTTAATATGAATTATTATGCAACTAATTAACACAAAAATGCCACAAATATCAACAAATAATGAAGAATCATTTTATTTGGATTTTAGGAATAATTTGCTTAGGGCAAAAATCACGTGCTCACAGCATTCTTGCTAGGCACACCCCTGCTGCCGATCTTAACTCCGACTTGCTTCCCTGGTCTTGCCTTGAACCGCTTCGACTTCCCGACCGACTTTCAACCCATGACTTTGATGACCCAAGTGTTCCATCCCATATTGTTGTTTTTTATGTTTCTGACCCCTCCATCCGAAACTTTGCTTCTCCCACAAGACTATCCAATCAATCCACGATGATACTTCTGGTGGTTCTTTATGTCTTATTTTGCCTTTTGACATCTCTGATATATTCTGGCCCTGTTGTGCTTTGCAATTGGGAAACTGGTAGTTAGCCTTGACATTCCTCCCTTTTTGTTTCAAACAGAACTAACACTGAAACATCCTAAAGAACAGACCTCAAAAGAATGAAATGCAATGACCTCGAGGGTTAAGGATAGAGAGAATCCGAAAACAGATGATTTGTAATGAAGAAGGAAGAGAAGAGGACTTATCTGAGTGGAACAGCTGGTACCATTGATCATGCCATGCATTTTGGATTAACCGGCTTAGTCTGTCCAACCAATCAACTTTCGACTACCACATTTGCTGCTCCGGACTTTCATAACCTAATTTTTCACCCAAACCCAAACCTTGCTCATCCTGGAATGTCTTGAGCAGCTTTCAACCACAGACTTGTCTCATTTGCCCATCTGAAAACTCACCTTCGCCTTACGGTGCCCGCGAGGGTTTTCACCAATAAGACTCTCTCATTTTGATTTTTCTCAACTCACTTCGCCTTACGGTGCCCATGAGGGTTTTCACCAATAAGACTCTCTCATTTTGATTTCTCTCAACTCCCGTCGCCTTACGGTGCTCGTGAGGGTTTTCACCAGTAAGACTCTCTCATTTTCGATTTTTCCTGCTTGGACCAAAGTGTTGCCCAGACATGAATTACCTTTACCTACTTGACTTGGCATTTCTCAAAGACTGATCAGAAGGTCTTTCTTTGGACCGTAATGTGGGCTTTTGGACAGGGTTAGAAAGAAAGGGTATAAAAGGCTCAATGCAATTCAAAAATGGGATGAAGATTACAACTTTCGGAATCAGACTTCTCACAACAACACAACTTCTGCCCCAGTTTCTTGCTTGGGGACTTTTGGATTTTTATTTCGATGAGACTGAACCTCAGAGGGAGGCTGCCTACGTACCCTTTCGGGATCGAGTCAAACGTAGTTCACGCCATAAGAATTACTTTGTTGTTGTGATTTTTCTTTCTCTTCTCCTTCTTTTTGTTTTTCTTTTTTTCCTTTTCTTTTCTTGTAATTTTCTTCTTTCCCCTTTTTTTCTTTTTCTTTTTTTTTTCTTCTTCTTTTCTTTTTCTTTTTCTTCCTTCCTTTTTCTTTTCAGTTACTTATCCTCCGCACTTGCATTTCTAAATTATGCCATTGATTCCGAAAGAGAGGTATGAAAGAAAATAAACAAGGCTCAAAAGGGGTGACAAGGAATAAAGTGTTTAGATAGCAGAACAAAACGCCTTCGTCATTCCAATCTTCAAAATATGCCAAATACAAACAACTACAGTTAAACAAAGAAATCATACATAGTATCTCTTGACTGCATCGGAATTGATAGCCATTTCTACATATTTTCCTTCCACATCTGTTAGATATAGTGCACCATTAGACAACACTCTGGTTACAACAAATGGCCCCTTCCAGTTTGGGGAGAATTTTCCTTTTGCTTCAGCCTGATGAGGCAAGATGCGTCTCAGCCCTAACTGTCCCACTTCAAACTTCCTCGGACGCACTTTCTTGTTGTATGCTCTTTCCATTCTTTGTTGGTATAATTGGCCATGACACACTGATGCCAATCTTTTCTTATCGATCAAACTCAACTGTTCCATGCCGGTTTTGACCCACTCATCATCGTCATGTTCCAATTCATTATCACACTCAATTTCTTGTATTATTACTTCAGAATTAGACCAGCTTTTAAGACTGGGCCGAAGATTCCTCATGCATGTCATGTCATTGATATCAGCATAAAAAGAACTGTACAGACAAGAAAAGAAAACTGAAACAGAATTAGGAATGAAGAAAGACAATTGCATTTCATTAAAGATAAAGAAATATCTGAATCACAAACCCTGGAATAATCTAGAAAACTAAAGAAAAACAAAACCCACTACCAAGACTCCGTCCGAGTAAGAAGAGGAGTAACTTCCCAATTGTTGATTTTTGCACGTGGTCCGACGAACTGCACATTTGCCTTGCCTGACCATTCCCCTGCTTCAACTATGTTAACCTCGGCGAACCACATTTCTTTGACTTCCTTTCCCTTATATGTCATCACCACCTGTTCATAACTCCAAGGAATAGTTTTGTTGTTGGTCACTGGCAACTGAGTTGCTGTCTTTATGCTAACAGGCTCTATGAGAGCTCCCTTCACAACCACCAAGGGTTTGTTTTCTACCCCTTGTACCACCACTTTGATCGGCTCTGGTTTTATTGCAACAATGCTTGATGACCCTTTCTCAGCTACCACAGCTGGCTTACTGTCCAACCCTTTCAATTGAGCCATTGTTTTCCCACTGGTTGATTTTTCCTTCGAACTGGTTTTACTAGCACGGATCATCATTACCGTTTGCGAGGGTTTCTTGGGCTCCCCTCCCTTGTGTATCAATTCAATCATGTGTGCTTCATGGTGAGCCGGTAATGGATTCTGGTTAATGTTTGGTGCTTCTGGGGCCTGAACCTTGATCCGGTGAGTGTCAATGAGCTCTTGCACAATGGTCTTCAGCTTCCAACACTTCTCTGTATCATGTATGGGGGCCCCCGAACAGTATTCACAGCTCATTAAATGGTCCAGATTTCGAGGAAGGGTATTTGGTATTTTGGGCTCAATTGGATTCAACAGGCCTAGCTGCCTCAATTTGTGAAAAAGACTGGTATATGATTTTCCCAGTGGAGTGAAAGTCTTTTGCTTTTGTAATCTTTCATCTTTGAAGGCTTGATTTGGTTGACGACCCGCTCCGGGGGGGGGTTTCTGATAGGCTCTTAGGGGTGGATATGTGTTTTGTGGAACTGGGTATGAATTTTGGAGAACCGGTGCATGCCATTGCGCGTGAGCGGGAGGTTAGGGATAAGTTTGAGCATGGTGGACGGAAAAATGTGGATCTGGCGGTGGGTAATAGTGTTATGGAGGGACATATAGAATGTATGGGTAACTTTGGTGGTGGGTTCGGGGTTGGTTGTAGTAGGGTGAAGGACCTCTAGATCTGGACCACGCTCCGGACTCAACAGTTGCAACCTCTTCTTTCTTCTTTTTCCCGAGCACGCCCCCAGTGCCGCTTTGGATGACCTGGGTGGTTGCTTTGATTGCTGAATAGCTCAAGATTTTATTGGTTTTAAGTCGTTCCTCGACCATTCCTCCCATTTTCACAACTTCATTAAAAGATTTACCAATTGTTGTTACCAAGTGACCAAAGTAAGTCGGCTCCAAAGTCTGCAAAAATTAATCGACCATCTCGCTTTCTTTCATCGGGGGGTCGACCCTTGCAGCCTGTTCTCTCCAGCGGAACCCATACTCCCTGAAGCTCTCCCCGGGTTTCTTCTCAAGTTTTATCAGTGATAGGCGATCTGGAATAATTTCTAGATTGTACTAAAAATGGCGGGCGAATGCCTGTCCCAAGTTATCCCAGGTATACCACCTACCATGGTCCTGTCGTGTATACCACTCCAAAGCAGACCCACTGAGACTCTGGCTAAAGTATGCCATCAGTAACTCATCTTTTCCACCTGCCCCTCTCATTTTGCTGCATAATCCCCTCAGGTGGACAACCGGGTCACCATGCCCATCATACAGATCAAACTTAGGAATTTTGAACCCTGCTGGTAACTGAACATCCGGGAATAGACACAAATCCTTATAGGACACACTGACTTGGCCACCCAATCCTTGCATGTTCCTGAAGGACTGCTCCAGGCTTTTTACTTTTCGAAACATCTCTTCTTGCTCTGGGTTCTTAAGCAGCTTTTCAGTTTTCACCAGGAGCTCAAAGTGAGGGGTGTAGGAATATGGCTCAGGAGCTTTAAAGGTAGGCTCAGGGGATAGTACTGGCTGTCGCGAGCTTGAAACAGTGGCTCACTGGAAGATCTTTGCAATGTGGCAGGTGGAGTGCCACAAAGACAGGGGTGATTAGTGGAGAAGGGTTTTGTTTGGGTGGTGGAGCTTGGGGAGGGTATGAAGTGGTGCCATAGCTCTGTTGGTAGAAAGGGAAGGCTGGATATGAATTCACAGTAGGAGGCTCCTGAGACTAAGCCAAAGGTGGGATATAGGCTGGATTGGCGGGATAAACTGGCGCTGGCTGACCATTAGCCCAGGCCTGATGCATTTCGGCCATTTCCTGCCTCAACTTATACGTTTCCTCCCTCATTGCATTAACATCCATCACCTCTACCTCTTTTGTGGGGTCCACAATATTGGTATCTGATTCTTGGCCTGTCATTTTCAGCTTGTCTTTTGATCGGGTGTTGTAGAAATGGGTTGCCAGAATGCCAAACAACTAACCACATGCCTGGACTCAACATTAACAACAGCTTGGTTAGTGGTTAGGGCATTAACAGATTTGATAACCGCATGTTTGGGGAATGAATGCACCTAAGCAGTTAACGGATTCTATTATGCATCTGCTCGACTGGTTGCATCATCCCGGCTTTCCTATTTTCAATTGCAAACTTCTTTTTTTCCTTTCCTTTCTTTCCCTTTCTTGTTTTCGTTCTTGCCTTTGTTTTCTCTTTGTTCTTATTCTCTCATTCCCTCTTGTTTTGCCATTGTTTCTTTCGTTTGATTTCTTATTTTCTTTTTATTTTTGTTTTTGTTTTTCTCTCTTGTTTTCCCCTCTTTTCTTTCTATTTTCCTTATTGTTTTTCCTCCCTTTTCTTTTCTTGTTTCTCTCCTGTTTTTCCTCTTTTTTCCCTTTTTCCATTTGGTTATGGTCGAATCCTATGGAGATTGCCTACGTATCATGACCGTACATGAATCATACTGAGCGTAGTTCGTGAAAATAAATGTAAAATAGAAGTAAAATTTTTTGGGATTTTTAAAACAAACAGCCGGTTTTGCAGACACGGCCTTTCAGCACTTCGGGAAGAAGATTTTAAGGCTGTGCCCGCTAACCGTTGAAACTGACCGAAGGTGGCTGTTCTTGCAAAAACAACCTTCCGGCGCCCTTGTAGGGGCATTCGGCTTGTTTTAGACAAGAATGACCTCACTTGACTTATTTATGACGAAAATTAAAATTTTGACATTTTTGGCTATTTTTTCAAAGGGGAGGTTGTACCCGATAGGGCTGCCTACGTATCTCACATCCGGTGAGAATCAAACCAGCGTAGTTCAGGCGAATAAAACTAACTATTTTTTAAAACAAGACTCTTTTTGTTGGCAAATACACTATAAAAACACTTTTTTGTTTATTTTTTTTTATTTTTCTCAAAAATCCGGCAGAGTTTCGGCACTACTTGGACATTGGTTTTTCTGATATAGGTAATCAACTCTCTACATTGCTATTTTCTCTTTTTCTCTTTTTGTTTTTCAACCTTTCCAGATATTCAAAGCCGGTCAGCATGCGAGTCCGAGATAAATAAATGCACATGCAACACATAAGATGCATTAGGATGATCTTTTTCATTTCAGGTTACCTGTCCTAGACGGACCCAACCCCTGTGTTGAGTCCCCTAAGTCATATGCACGTGATGCAAATAAGCATTTTTACTAGGGATCCGGCATGAAGTCAAGTTATTCTAGGTTCAAAACTTGGGTATATGTTCTAGACTGTGTACCCGAGCGGACGACTCGAGTCGAGGAGGGGGCTACGTATCGGGAACCAAAAGGCCATCCGGCTTAGTAACTTGTATGGCCTCTTTCTTATTTCAGGGTATGACACTAACAGAATAGGGAGTCTCAACCAGTAAGCACATCCCCGGAGGTGAGAAGAGAAAGGTTTCGCCACAGTTTATATACAGTTCAGATAATATCAAAGCGGTAAAGCATTTAGCACATTTAGCATGAAACATGTAGGAAAATCAGATAAAGCCAAACATAACAATTATTCTAGGCTCGATTTCTTAATCCTGAACCGAAGTTCGGGGTTTGGTCCCCAGCAGAGTCGCCAGAGCTGTCACACCTCCTTTTTCGCTACTACACCCCGTGAAGGGTATAATAAAAGAAGTTTTTCCAATTAAAGGACAATCGAAACGAGATTCATTTATTAAGAGATTCAGAGTCGCCACTTGGGAGATTTATGGTGTCCCAAGTCACCGGTTTGAATCCCGAATCGAGGAAAGGATTTGATTCTGTATTGCAGTCCGTGAGCCAGAAATCCGAGTAAGGAATTCTATTAACCCGGGAGAAGGTGTAAGGCATTCTCGGGTTCCGTGGTTCTAGCACGGTCGCTCAACTGTCATATTTGGCTTATTTATCTGATTTTAATACATGTTGAACCTATGTACAAATTTTAACTTTTGACCGCTTTTATTCAATTTTTATAAGAAAGTTGAACGTCATTTAAAACGTGTCTTTGGATTACGTCACGTGAAATGCACCCGCAATCCTGAACACATTTTATTCAACGTTTTGGGATTTGATTTGGGTCACATGAAATGCACACCCGAGTTTAAGAAGGTAATTTTATTAAAATACGTGCCTAAAGAGACTAGCACATTATTATCTTTGGGGAAGGCCGTAAAATTCGCTAAACGACCCATCCCGAATTCTATGTATTTTAGTATATACATTTAAAGAGGGCCCCGCAATTTATGTGTTTTGTTTAGCGAGGCTCATCTCATTTTTATTATTTAAAGGGCAAACCTAAAGCAACTACGATTTTTTATTTAATATGTCTCTAACAAAGACCTAATTAATTAGTATTATAAAATTCAGGCTTCAAGTTCAAGTTCGGATCCAAACAAAAGGAAGAACCTTTTAATTTGAACCCGCTGCCTAACTTAAAGCCCACAGCCTACCATTTAAATACTAACATACCAGTTGCCATTTCAGTCTTGGGCCCAATGAGCCCAAGCCATATGATGCATACACGCCAAACAAGTATTCCCAAAAAACACAGATATTGGGCCTGAGACTAGCCCAAATCGGACAAGGCAGACCAGGCTGCGCAGGAGAGATCGAGGGATCGAATCCCTGAAGCCGGGCAGGCCATGGAATTGCTTACAAATTTGCCCATCATTAATTAGACATTCTGATTTTAAGGCAAGGCAGTGTTAAAATCATATTACTAACAAAGTAGTTCCAGAATACACCGATCTAAAGCTGATCACCCAGGCCACCTGTTACGATTAATGTGTTAATTTTGTGATCCTAGACCTAACTGAAACGTGCAGGAACCTTTATCTATAAAGTCAGGATTTCTCCTTTAATTTCCAATTATCAGAATAGACATGGAATGAAGCACTCAAAACGCAGCCTTATTTTACTCCATGGAAGTTCAACACAGTCGAAAACAGACTCTAAAACAATCTTATTTGATTACAGATTAAAGTGAAAACAACTACCAAAGGTTTATCTCATGGTTGACTTACTTTTCAAATAGATTTAGGAAACAATTGACAGGAAATCAGCGAAAACTAACTCAAACTATTTCATTAACCTAACATGAAACTAGTTATAACTAGTACTCAACTCAAAAAGCTCTCATGCATCTGAGACCTAACAATTAACAGTCCAGCTAATACAAAATCAGTTTTCAGTCCAGTACAGTCCCATATAGATCAAACCAGTCCAAACAGTTGGTCTAGTTACAACTAAACATGAATAACTAAGCTAAATATTAACAGCTAACAACAATTCTAAGTAAACTCAGGTGAACAATAAGCAATTCTTCATCATTGATTCCACAGGTTGTCCATACACATGAGTCAAACTTCCAGGTCATTAGGGTCAATGAAAGTGTACCTGGTATTTAAATCACAACAGAAGGAAGAAGTATCAGCAGCAGTAACAAGCAGGGATCAGATGACAGCCTAGTAATGAACTCGATAATCCAGGAAGTGTTCAAAGCAAGATAGAACCAGGAAATCAACTATAGACGACTTGAATAGACCCAAATAGACTTGAAATTGAGCCCAGAAGTTTCAAGAAACCCTCAGCACTTAGAACACCCAATAACAACTTGAATAAACCCCAAACTACTTGAAAATGCTTTAACTCTCGAACATAGAACAGAAAACAGAGAAATTGGAGCTGTTTCTGATCCTAAATGATCAATGTAACAGTAATTTTTCTTTTGATTTTCTGTTGTTTTTCTGAAAATTTGAGAAGACTAAGATCTAAGGGAGTTTTGATTTGAAATTTGAATTTCAGATCTAGGAAGCTTGGAGAATATTTTTGGGGGGAATTTTGAGGCTCCAAACTTGTTTATCAAGGCACTAGGCCTGCCTTTTATAGGCAAGAATAAGGGCAGAAGGTTCTGGAAGTTTTCACTCATTTTCTCCCTTTTTTTATTTCAGAATTTACTTACTAGTCCTAAAGTTTTGACTTGTGTCTCAAGTTACTGCTCTAAAAGCTCTGAAACTTACACTAAGACCCCCTTCTAGAAGGATCTAGGGTGTTTTTCTACCTGTGGAATACCTGTATTACCCTTACTTGAGTTCTGAAATTACCAATCCTTAACAAACTAACCCATTTTAAGTGCCTAAACTACCCCTGATTACCCCCTAAAATTACTAACCTTATCTCAACTAAACCCCAACCCCTTTTACCCTAGTTAAAATCTGACTATAATTAATTAAAGACTAAGTTGTTTAGCTATATCCAATCAACTAAACTAAGCCTAACAATTATTTAAAGATCAACACTGAACTTAAAGAACAATTACTAATCAAAATCACACATCAAATGAACTTAAACAATTGCTGAACAGACTACTGATTTGAAACTCAAACTTAAACTAACAGAACAAACATTAGAAAGAATTTAAGCAAAACAGTGAAACGTAAACATGATTAACCCTAATTTTAAGAGACTCAAATCATAACAAATATTAACCAATGCACTAATTATTACTTAAGACCAACACATCAAAAATCAAAGTAAAAGTTAACAGAAAATCCAACAATTAAATGCTTAAACTAATCAAAAATTAAACTAACACCTGAGCATTCAAACTAACAGAAATGAACGTAAAAAAAAAGATCAAGTTAAACCAACAAGGAGCAGAAAAACTCACATTGTAGAAGATTAAGTCACACAGGATTCCGATTTGAAGCCCGGAATGATGTGAACGTTTGTTCTTTGCCAAGAACAAACGAACACATTATTTCGCATCTCAAACCAAACTTGGGCCTAAGGAAGCTGGGAGAAACTCGAACAATTGGACTTCTAGGGTTCTGCCCCTTTTTAAAATTGAAATTCAAGGCATTGGAGAAGGATTTGAGCAAGGACAAACAGGGATTTGAGAAGAGGGGGACTAAGAAAACCCAGGGTGTTATTTTGAAGAGATTTGGGGGCGGCGCCGCAGTGCATGGCGGTGGCGGCGCTAGGGTTTGGCATTTTTGAGGCGTTTGAGTGAGATTCGGAGGAAGTCGATGGTGGATATGGAACGGGGGGCGAAGGCGAGGGGGTGGTGTGAATTTGGGAAAGTTTGGTTGTTCTCCGCCGCCGTGGGCGATTTCCAGCGGCGGAGTTAGGGCGGAGCCGGCGGGGACAGAGAGGGGTAGGGGGGTACGATGAGGATAACGTTTGGTCTCTAGGGTTACTGAAGAGTTTGGACACTTATATTTAATACTCGAGATGGAACCATGGCCGTTGGATGAGAGTGGATAGATGGTCTGGATTTGATTTGGCATTTATAACTCAAAACGACGTAATATGCTTCCTATACTACGTCGTTTCATTGGTCTTAAGGGCATGGGCATCTGGACCGGGTAATTTAATTGGGTTGGACAAAAATGTAACGGGTTTTGGGGCATTGGACTCGAAATGTGACCAGAAATTGGCTCAAAATGATGGCTTGCTCCCTTTCCTTCAATTCTATTCTATTTATTGTTTTCTTTCTTTTTCTTTTTGTATTTGTTTTCATTATTTATATTTTTCTGATTTTTATTAAATGCCAAATCAACAAATAAAAAACCAAATCGATTTCTAGAATTATATTACTCAATTTCCAACTACACTAATTCCTGATTTAAATGCAAACTAAGACAAATTACAAGTATAAATGCAAAAGAATTATTTTTGTTATTTTCTTCTTTATAAAGTAATTCAATTAATCCTAAAATATGAAATTAAACCCTAAATGCAAGTGTCAAGTCTATTTTTTTATAAATTAAATGCACACACAAAAAATGCAAACAATTAACACAAAATGTCGAAAAAATCCACAAAATTGCAAAATGATGAAAGAAAATATTTTGTTTGAATTTCTGGGAGTAATTCATATAGGGCAAAAATTACGTGCTCACATGGCCATAAACTATTTCTTGCCTAATATGACACGCCCCAAATTTATTTATTTATTTATTTTATTTCCAATCCCAGTCAAAAAATTCAAAAGACCCAAGCTTATCTTTTGATTCAGAATTTCACACCCATTACTAGTTCTTTAAATCCTAGAATTCTAATTCCATTTTTAAAAATTCTTGAGTTCACTGATTATTTTAATTTTTATTTATCAATTCTTCCTAGCAACAAAGCCAATGCTGCTAACAGGAATTCATCGTCCACAAAAGCAAAACCAGATTTCATATCCACCCTATAAACCTTGCCATATCTTTCGAAAAAGCCTTTCCTTGGCTTATGCGTCCAAATTTGCAGTACATGTGTCACGACCCCAATCCGGTCATGATGGCGCCCAGCACACTACTAGGCAAGCCCGACCTTGTTACCATTATTCCCGATAATTAAACAGATCTCAGATAATTACTCCCTCCGGTCCAAAATAAGTGATTTTTTAGCTTTTTTCTTGTGGACCAAAATAAGTGATTTTTCCAGATTTCAAGAATGAATTAATTATTTTTTTCCTACATTATCCTTGGAGTAAATAGTGTTGGAATATGTGTTAGGAGTGTTTATGTGAGATAGTAAAGGTTAATATGGTCAATTCAATTGCTAATTAATGCTAAAAGTTAGATTTCTTAATCTGTGTGAAAACATCCAAAAAATCACTTATTTTGGATCGGAGGAAGTAGCACAGTATATCAAAGACTAGAATTACTGATAAAGTGCGAAAATTAATAGAATACATAATACAGCCCCACTAGGACCCGGTGTCACGACCATGAGCCTCTAAATACAGAGCTATAATCCTAATACAAGTCTGTCTAAAAGCTGGAAATATAGAGTGTAAAGATAGAGATAGAAGGGAGAATCTTCGGCTGCGAATGCCATGCAGCTACCTCAAATACTCCCGGAGAATGTCTCTGAAGTGCTGGTCAAAACTTACTCAGCCTGTGAA
>MU741696.1:3470-18154 GCA_026770625.1 Nicotiana glauca
TTGCACAGGTTCTTGATATATTAGCGGCCTACTGGGCGCAGCAGCACGGACGATTCAGGGACTAGGTGAGCTGCAAATTGCGAGGCGACCTGCAGCTAGTATAGTTCCTTTCTGTACTTTGATTATTTATTTCCTGTCAATTGTATTCCGGACAGAGGTTGTATTTTATTTCATTATCAGTAGTCGCTCATGCACTTGTGACACAAGGTTCTGGGATGGTTTTCGAAAAGTTGATTTAAGTGTTATTGTTAATTTGAATTGAATGCAAAACCCCGTTTATTTGTGAAAATGGAAAGAAAATTCTAGAATTTGATGTATTTAAAAAAGGATTTTTAAAATGGTAATCTAATTGGCTGGCCTGACAGCGGTGTCCGGTGCCACTACGACCCTTAGTGGATTTTGGGTCGTGACAAAACTGACACGGCAAACCCAATGATAGTCCGAGAGTTTTACGCGAACTTCCTGGAATATATGTGTCGTTCTGTGGTTGTGCAGGGCAAAGTGGTAGATGCCTCAGTACAGAAAATTTGCCAGGTGCTACAACTGCCTCCGTTCACTGGTGACAATGATTATTACCATAATTCTCCAGGGGTCGATTGGAACACTCTGATTGAGTCCATATGCTCAGGGGGCGGCTAGTTTGGATACAAGAAAACATGACCCTGCATTCCAAGTCGTTCACATGGGAAGCTAAGTGCTGGTTCACCATGATTTGCAGCAAATTATTGCCCACAAGCAACAAAACATATGTGAACAGCTTACGGGCTCTATTAGTTTGGTTCTTCGTGACCAGGAAGGATGTTGATGTTGCTAAAATTATTGGAGATGAAATGATCCTCCGGTCACCTCTGATGACGAAGGGGTTTTACTTGCCCTCACTTGTGACGAGGTTATGTCTGCTGGCTGATGTCCCAGTCAG
This sequence comes from Nicotiana glauca, assembly GCA_026770625.1. NCBI lineage: Eukaryota > Viridiplantae > Streptophyta > Magnoliopsida > Solanales > Solanaceae > Nicotiana > Nicotiana glauca. The sequence goes on from MU741696.1 coordinate 4,390, forward strand.
TCCTACGGATGGCACTTTACCCCCAAAAACAGTTTTCAGAGCGTCAAAGATCAAAGTGGGCAGAGATGCACCGACGCCCATTGAGTTGGACGATGATAATGATGACCCAACACCCATGGCACCATCCAGGAAGTCTTATGATGCAGCTGGATCCTCAAGATAACCCCGAACTGGGGCGGAGTTCTCTAGATCATACTCAAGCCGACCCTTGTTGCCTTCTGTGGAGGAAGAGGTGGCAGAACTTCGCACCTCGATAGACAACTTGCATGTTCGTTTGGATGCCATGTCTAGATGGCAGGCCATGTCTGAGAGTCGGGTGATGGCTTAGTTCCGTGCTATAGGGAGGGCCTGTAATGTGGATCCCAGCACCGTCTCTAACTGCGACTGATGACCAGGGAAGTTTTCTTACCCTTCTGCACTTTAATTATTTTATTACATGAGGACATGCCATGCTCTTTGTGTGGGGGGTGGAAGACTTGGGTTAGTGTATGTATGGTTAGTGTTATATGTGTTGGTGTGTATGTAGCTTAGACGTCACTGACTTGGCCCAACGACGAACACTTGTCGACGGGTTTCTTGAGGGCTAAGGTCGGATAAAAAAACTAGAAAAGGTAGGAGACTCTTCCTGATGACGCACCACCTATACAGCACTCTTGAGGGAAGTAGTCTAATCAAAAAGCCAAAAAGATTTTTTTTTTGTATTTTCTTTTTAGGTGGTGTAGTAATTCCCCCTTGGTTTTTCTTTTGACCGCGATTCTTTTCCAAGGGTTTTTCTTGAATCGGGTTAGGTAGATTTTTTTTAATAGATTTTAGGACCCTTAGGACTCTTTTGGGATAAAGATGGGTTGGGCAAGAATGCATCCCGTGGTGTACATACCTGCAAATACTTAAAACGAAACTTGAGGGTGCGACGTCTAGGCTCACGTGTAGACTCTTGATCTTATGCCTTAATTTTACACCACCGTGTCTTACTTGGATGCTCACGTGAATGTGTTGACAAACTAATTTGGAATTAGTTACATGCCAAGTGTGTGTGAGGTAATACACATATTCTGTGCTTGCATGCGATACATAGAACTTGCCCCGTGTGTGTCCAAAGCGAAATAGTAGTTGGTTGGTCTTAGAGATGATTTAGGCATTTCTTTGTGTAGCCTATATAATCATGAATCCACCTGTACATATTACCATAGTTAACCCCTTTGAGCCTATAATCATTTTTCTTTGGCAACCACATTACAAGCCTTACCCATTTGTTTGAATTAACCATCTATTTGAACCTTTTCACCTCTCATGAGCACTTGAATTGTTATGAACCTTGTAAAAGTTAAAGTGTGGGGTGGTCGGTTTGGCTTTCAAGTGGAACTAGTTGAATAAGGAGAAAGGTGCCCTATTTTTCTCCTAGATAAGTGGTGGCTCTTGATGCACGTGTGCTTAAAGAAAAATGTGGTAGTCACATCGATGTGAAGGTGGAATTTTGGGGTGGCATAAAGATGAGGTTTAATCAAGAAAATGTATGTATTAAAGTGCTTAGGGAGGTGTAGTCACTCTTATATCTAAATGCATCCTACCCGTCATGCAGCCTACGTTACAACCAAATGAAGCCCTATTGATCTTAGAGTGAACAATTCTATTAGTAAAGTATTACACTAAGTTCAAGCTTATGGTGTATATGTGTGGCATATTAATGTTCTTTGGTGAGAGTGAGTGAATTTGTTTATTCTACAGTTCCTTGTTGTTTGATTTCATGTGCGTGGAACTTCTCTAAAAATGTGATGTGAGGGCATTTAACTCAAGAAGAAAAAGCAAGTCTTCACTTCTGTTAGAGTACATAGAGTAAGCATGAGTGTGGCATGGCATTAGAGTCTTCATCTGAGGCGTGGCTTTTACACTGCTTAAGTTGTTCTTTCATAATAGCAGTTGTGACATAAAAAGGGTATTGCATCTAACGAATAGGCCCAGAAGTATGGTTCAACTTGCTCGAGGACGAGCAAAGATTTAAGTGTGAGGTGTTGATAATAGGTGAATTAGACTATAATTGGACCCTAAAGAACCACATTTTTGTATAGCTTTGTGGTAAAAAGTGATAACCAAATGCTCTGATTAGTGCTTTTCATGCTTTGTAGGCTATATCCAATGAAAGAAGTTGATGGAGCACGTTAGGGATCAATTACGGAGAAAAGGAGGCCAATCAAACAATGCCCACGAAGTGCACCAAGCGAAGAGACAATACTAGAGCTGAACTTGGCCTGTCGTGGTCAGACCGTAACCGCGATAGGACCACGGCAGAACATTATTAAAGATTCAGAGGACCACTTTGGCCGCGGTCCTGGCGTAACCGCGGTGGGACCACGGCAGAAAGCGGAAAAGCAAGGGACTAAAGTGTCAAGTCGGGAAAACTTGGTGTAAAACCCTTATAAGATGTAGAAATTTGGCCACATTAGGGCAGATTTGTTTCGGAGATTACTTTGGCAAGATACACAAGTGTGAGAGATCACCCAAAAACATCATAGTTCTTTATTTCTTGTTTTTCTTGCAATTTTCCATGATGAATATTTTTGTAGTTTATCTTTACGTTGTTATGAGTAGCCAAATACTTTAGTCTAAGGTTTTAATAGAACCTATTGAAGGATGAACTTCTTGATTATGTTCATATAGTTTGCCGGTTAATCTCTATTTGTTCAACTACGTGTTTATTGTAGTTAATTGACAGGATCCTCAATTAGTTGTGCCTATTTAGTGTGCATAACTCGGGAGAGAGTGCATATTTAGGTAATTGTTGAACAACAACACTCCCAAAGTATAAGAGGAATCTATAACCCCTGGTTTAAAGGCGGGATTAGGGATAACAAAGCCTTGGGTATAATGTAAAGTGAGCTGTAATAAACAAAGTCAGCTAGTGTATCTCGGGAGAGTGTGTCTAGTAAATTATCGCGATTACTCGGGAGAGATTTATGGTAAAAAGAGTGATCATGATTGATAGAGATATTTTGGTGAATCTATATGAAACATAACCGGAAGGGATTCCATAAATAGGGGAAATCACTACCTTATAACCTTCTCATTATTTTTTATAACCCAAGTATATTTAGTTTACAGCTGTTTATTTTCAATCTTAGTTAGTAGAAATACCATCAACAATTGTTTACAATGTTTGGGGAAGTTGATTATAAAGAATTTAGTGATTCCAACAAAGGTAATTGATAGGTTAATTCTCTGTGGATTCCTACTCTGGGCTTAAATACTCAGGTTATATTTACAACGTCCGCGTATCCTTTTATAAGGCATAGTTGGGCGTGATCATATGGTGTACGAGTATTTGGTATGTGTTACCTATGTGGACTATTTGTGAATTCTTGTGATTAATATGCCTTGAACGTTGTTGGTTAAGCTTCCCGATATAATGGTGTAAGTAAATGGCAACAAACCAAGTGTATATATGTGAATGTGTTTATGTGGTAAGAGCTGTGTAACAAATGATAGAAAGAAATCATAATTGATGCAATTGAAACAGCTGTGGTAATATCATATGTGACTTGTCGTGGGAAATTATCGTTGTGACTTAAATTGCATACGGTCTATTGTATATGATGGAAATGGTATTGATGGCTATGAAAATTGTTTGTGAATTGTTGTTGTTATGTGAAATGTGATTGTAAGGTGGGATTGGGTTGCGTGCCGCAGCACGAAGTAATAAGGTATGGGTTGTGGTGATAAGGTGGCCGAGGTAATAAGGGTGAAAAAGTGATCGAAATCACTATTGAAATGAAAATATGTGAAAGTTGTGAAATCATTGATGTGATGAAATAATGTTGAAAGGGGAAAAGGAGAGATTGTGAAACTTGTTTGGCTTTGGTTGTCCCTTTCATGTGCATTTGATCGTTGATTTTATTACAGTTTGTTACTTGTGTATTGTTTGATTTTATTTGGGGTAAAGCTTTTTCATACATACCAGGATAATTTAAATGTATTGACGTCGCCTTTTTGCCGAGGGCGCTACATTCATGTTATGATTGTAGTTGGTTATATAGCAGGTACTCGAGTCTACCCACAGTAGCACTCCTTCACTCCCCGTCAGCTGAGTTGGTGAGCCCCTTTCCTCTCGGTGCCCTACGTGGCTCATGCCGCTTTTCTTCCCAGAGTCTTATTTTTGGTATTTGTGTAAGGTATAGCCGGAGCCTTGTTATCGGCAAGTATTGTAAATCTCTTTTGTATCCTTAGAGGCTCCGTAGACAGGAAATGTGAGTTATGTACTTATGTGTTTTGTATTTGGGCAATGTAACTTGTAAACCACGCTAAGTAACCATGTATGTTATGTATATTTCGTAAAAAGGTGTTTAAATTATAAATGGCTATTTTCCTTGATTAATGAGTAATGAAAATACGGGGTAACACGTGGGATAGGAAAGGCACCCAGGTCCGTTTGACTGGGGCTACCCGATCGAGCGTCGGTCGTGTACCTCGGTTTTAGGGCATGACAATAGCCTCTACAGAGGCATTCACCACCTTTCAATGCACCGTGACTACCCCATTGACATGCTCCTTCACATTGACATAAAATTCTCTAACCACCATTACATTGCCTTTGCCCGGCTAATCAATGAAAGTTTGCAACCCCCGCCTCACCAGCTCAGTGTACATGTGAGGGCAGCCCAACTGGACCAATCCTATGTCAATTCCTGTTTCCAATAAAGGCTTTTTAGTGGCCTTTTTCGCAAAGCGGTCCAGGGCCTTAGCATAGACAAACCTGCTGCTATCAAAGGGACGAGCAGTGGTTGACCCGTGCATCCTGGACGAGCTAGCTTGGCTGCTAGAAGAGGCACTTGTGGTGCGGTGTTTCCGAGATGGAGCCATAGTACCTGAAAAACAGAAGCACTTTAACACAGCCCAATACAAATTGTGATGCAATGCGGTTACTCAGACTTCACACGCATAAGTGATCACAACTACACAATTACGTTTATTGAGGCCTTTCCACAAACACCTTATAGGCATTAGACACTCATACGCCATTTCACACATGTTACAACTTCAACGCTACTCCAATATCCACCAAAATCACATACTAGGTGAAGCTACACACCACTAATATTACCACCCACAAATATTACAACATATGTTACCAATTCTACTAATAAAAAAAACAACTACATAAATGATAAACTAACCACACACGAAATTATGAAGAAATTAACAAAATCAAGGGGAAAAAATCGGAACAAAGAATTCATACATGTAATGAGAGACTGTGGGGAGAAGAGAATAAAAGTAGAGGAAAATGTGTCTTGAGACTAGGGAAAGTGAAGCTTGGGAATTCGGAAGAGGATAGGAGTTGACCAAGAGGGGATTCACTGAAGAACAAGGGGTTAGGGTTAGGGAGTTCGTATGAGTTGGTGGAATGGGTGAGGGAATTTGGGAATGAAGAGGAGGGTTATTAGATGGGGGGAAGGGGTTAATTTTAGGCTAAAACAAAAAAAAATTGATGTATAAAAAAAAAATTAAAAAAAATACAACACAAAACTCATCAGATTTGGGTGGGACTAGCGCGATCGTAGTGCGGTACGAACGCGGCCGTGCTAGCCCACGCAGAACACAAGGCGATATGCGTGGCCAATAGCGCGTCCACTAGCACGGTCGCGCTAGTATTTTTGAGCTGAGGTAGAACACTTGTCCATATGCGCGGCCTGTAGCGTGGGCACTCTCCTGGGCACGATGTTTTTCATATTTTTCACATGTTCTTACCTCTTTCGGTGGCCTCATCACCCACCCATTGTCACCTACATTGAGTAGTACTACCCAAAACTCACAATTAACAACTACTACTATTGTTGGGTTGCATCCCAATCAGTGCCATAGTTAATGTCATGGAACGACGATTACAATAATTCAATGGGTACCTCCCATGCAGCGCCTGATTTAACGTCGCAGCACGATGCATGCTAGGATCATGACTCCTCATTCGCATACTGGGGCTCTTCCAACGTTATTATCTCTCTAACCCCTTTCTCATCTTCCATTCCAAGGTAGTGTTTCAACCTTTTCCCATTCACTGTAAACTTATTCGCCCTATCTTCATATTCAATCTCAACAGCTCCACTTGGGAACATTTGCACTACTCTGAAGGGTCTTGACTATCAGGACTTCAACTTACTCGGAAACAATCTCAATCTGGAGTTTTATAATAACACTAGATCTCCAAATTTGAAGTTTCGGTCCACGATGTTCTGGTCATGCATTAGTTTCTCCGTTCTTTGAATAATCTAGCACTCTCGAATGCCTGGAACCTAAATTCCTCTAGCTCATGTAACCCAGTGACTCTGTTAGTGCCTGTTGTCTCCATGTCTAAGTTCAACTACCGCAATGCCCAAAGTGCTTTATGCTCGAGCTCAACCAGAAGGTGGCATGCCTTTCAATACACCAACTTGTACAGTGACATACCAATCGAGGTTTTGAAGGTTGTGCGGTACACCCACAATGCATCATCCAGCTTCTTTGCCCAATCACTCATTGTTGCATTCACTATTTTTGTAAGGACACTTTTAATCTCCCTATTGTACACTTCAACTTGCCCGTTTGACTGTGATTGGTACGGGGTGGTCACTTTATGACGAACTCCATACTTTTTCAACAGCAGTGTAAAAACTCTATTGCAGAATTGGGTTCCTCCATCACTGAGTATAGCTCTTAGGGTGCCAAAACGTGTGAAAATGTTCTTCTTTAGAAATCCTGTTACCCCTTTAGCATCATTGGTCGGGAGAGCCACTGCTTCGACCCATTTGGAGACGTAGTCAACTGCTACCAATATGTACTTGTTACTATACGAGCTGACAAATGGCCCCATAAAGTCAATCCCCCACATGTAAAAAACCTCCACCTCTTGAATTGTGGTCATTGGCATCTCGTGTCTGTGAGATATGTTGCCTGTCCTTTTGCATTCATCGCAACTTTTGACCCAAGCATGGGCATCCTTGAACAAAGTTTGCCAATACAAGCCCGACTCCTACACCTTAGCTGCTGTCTTAATTCCTCAAAAGTGTCCACCATATAGTGAACCATGGCAAGCCTGCAAAACAGAATGTTGATCTTACTCGAGGATACACTGCCGGATCATGTTATCTACACATATTTTAAACAATGGAGGTTCACCCCAATAAGAAGACCGACAATCATAAAAGAACTTTTCTTTTGAATTGAGAAGAGTTCATAAGGTACAATACCACTTGCTAAATAATTAGCAATGTCAGCATACCACGGTGCCTCCTCAATTGTCATTGCTAGTAACTGTTCATCCAAGAATGTCTCTATTATATCCTCAACCTCTACCTTCTTTTGAAATCCTTCCAACCTTGAGAGGTGGTTAGCTACTTGGTTCTCTGTCCCTTTTCTGTCACGTATCTCCAGATCAAATTCTTGTAATAGAAGAATCCAATGAATCAAGTGTGGCTTCGACTCCTTCTTTTCTATCAGGTACCTAATTGCTAAAAGGCCACTGTAAATAATAACTTTCGAGCCAATCAAGTATGACCTGAATCTGTTGAATGCAAAAACAACAGCCATTGTCTCCTTTTCCGTCATGTTGTAATTGAGTTGTGCACCGCTTAGCGTTCTGCTTATATAGTAAATCGGGTGCATCGGTTTGTCCATTTGCTGCCCCAAGACTGCTCCTATAGCATAGTCACTTGCGTCGCACATAAGCTCAAATGGTTTCTTCCAGTTGGGTGCAACAATGATGGGTGAAGTCACCAATTTCTTCTTCAACTCCTTAAATGCCAACCTGCAATCATTAGAAATAATAAAGGGTTGATCCTTTTCAAGGAGTTTGCATAATGTGTTAGCAATCTTCGAGAAATATTTTATGAATCGCTTGTAGAACCCGGTATGCCCAAGGAAACTTCTCACTGCCTTGACTGAAGTAGGCAGTGGCAACTACTCAATCACGTCAACCTTGGCATGGTCAACCTCGATTCCCTTACTAGACACTCGATGCCCCAAGACTATCCCCTCTTGTACCATAAAATGGTACTTTTTCTAGTTTAGCACTAAATTTGTCCCCACACATCTTCTGAGCACTCTTCTTAAGTTGTGAAGATAGTTCTCTACTCCATGAACACATATAAGACTGATTAATGCATGGTGTACATAGTCCTCCATTTGTTGTGTCAACAATATGCACTTGCTTTGTACCCATCTCATCAAACTAATAATTCTAACACTACTTCTAAGTTGTAATAAATAACACCATTAATTCCTTGGCAAAGGCGCCAAAATTTGATCATGCCCAACTATGCCTTCTAAAAGATAAAGCGGTCGTTGTAATATAATCCGGTTTTAAGTCCAGAGTCGAATCCTCAGGGAACTAACCTATCTATTTCAACTCTTGGCAATGCTATTATCAGCTAAACCAATTTCTAGATGCAAAATTTTTATCAATAAAGATTGGTTCTTTCATTTAACTACTTCAAATGATATTAAAAATAACAATATGCTAAATAAAAGATAATGCAATAGTAAAGAAGGTCTAGGGCTTTGATTTCCCCAATAGCTAGTTTAGGTTTTAACTCTTTTGCTATAATTTCGCCGTAATACTCTATGAGGATTATGAGCTATGGGTTGTCGTAATTATCTCTCGATCAACTACGATAATTTACTAGAGCATTCTCTCGAACTACTCTAGCTGACACTATGTGCCGCTCTGAATTATCCCACCAAAGTTTCATTATTTCTAAACCCACTTTTTTAAGTTCATGTAACGAATCTCTTCAATTACCCAAAAGTGGTGTTGTTCAATAGCAGTCTAACCTAATATTCTTTCTCAAGCAATATAAGGCAATTAGATACGATTAATCAAAGGCCCATTCAATTAATCACCATATAAAACGTAGTTGAATAATCATATAATAAATACGGCTCGATTATAACAAGTTGAGTCAAAACTTCAACCAACAATTGGTTCCATCAACCCTAGATCAATTGTTTAGCTACTCATAACAAAACAAGATAAACTTACAAAGTTGTTCATAATGTATGCTTGCAAGAATTAAAAGGATATGGAAAAACTTTAATGTTTAGTTGATCTTCACACCCTTGTTCTTGCCTCCGAAATATAAGAACAAGCTTTAAAAACCTCGATAATCATCCCTTGGGCGAGCTGGACCTTCCATAGGTTAAGTGGATTTACCCCTGAACTTTCAAATTTACCCCCAAAGTTTAATTTTCTGGAATTAGGCTAGCGCGGTCGCGCTAGTGACCGCGCATATGGCCTATCATTCTGCCTCGACTTTCTGGGCTAGCGCGGTCGCGCTAGTGGACGCACTAGTGGCCGCACTAGTCCAGGTCTTCATTTCATCTCTTCTTTCTCTCGTCTTTCCATGTACTCAGCTCCTAGGGGCTTTTCTTGCTCAATTTAGCTCCAATTACTGTCTTATGTCCTCATACATACTATTCACTCTTGCAAAGTGTAAAATCCACAATTAGAGCCAATTTATCATTATTTAACAATATTATAACAGTAAAATATAATCAAGCTGGGGCATAAACAGTCGCCAAATTGCATGAATCTAGTGTAATTTCCTCAAAAGACTTTGAAATATTGGATGTTTGTTATTGTTACTGTGTTAAAAGCCCAAAAAAGAAAAATCAATAAAATGGGAAAAGAACTTGTATGCTATTTCCTAAGCACCACAAACTACTAGTAGTGTTTTGTTTGTTTAAGGCAAATAGTTACCGACAAGGCCGACTTGATACACAAAATATTTCGTATTTTCGTAGAGTTCCGCAAAAAGAGAATGCCCTAACAAAAACTATATGAAGCATGACGTCATTCCTGACCTAACTATCTGAAGTTCTTTTCTAGATTGGAACTTAATTCAAAAATAAAAAAGGAACTGAAAGGTTTTAGTTTCTAAATTGAGTGGAAAAAACTACTTGTATATTTTGTACTAGGTACAATTAGGCTGATGATGATCCGTATATTTTGTTAGTTAAGCTTGCACAATTTTTCAAGTAAAAATATCAGAATTTCATTTAGTTCTTGTAACCATTTCCCGTCCATCATTCAAGCAACATCATTTTCATCTGCTTGGCTAAGTTGCTCAAATATGGGTGCGGGTGCGGGTCCAGAGGTCCGATTCTTTGAGATGTAAATTCTAAGATTAGAGGATACGGATTCTAGTAGGGATACGAATGAGGGGATCCAGTTAAAAATAATTTAATTTTTTTTAAAAATATCTCTAAATTATAACAAATTTTGTGAAATACTTATATATAACTTGTAAAGTATGAATTTCTTTTTTACTCTCAAAGTTGTAGATAAATAAACCATTGATTTCCTAGTAAGGTATGTTATTTTCTTCAAATTTACTTTTGCTTTGGTTCTGATTTCAAAATAAAATTGAATCTTGTCTCGAATATTTCCCTTCGTCATGGTCAAGTACCCAAAGTTGTTCGACCAAATCCGGTACGTATCCCATACCCATATCCATATTAGTATCGTGTGGACACGAGTGCGACACCTAAACTGCTCTGTCAGAGCAACTTAGTTGTTCAGCATTGCAGATGACGGGGATACACAATTTAAACAATGCACTAGGCATAATCAATAACCTTATCTGTTAGACATTCACAAATTCACAAATCAGTTTAGGAATTAAAAAAAAAAAAAAAAACCTATTGTGAAGTAATAACATTTAATTCTGAAATGATTGCATACCTGACTCTGCTATTGTTGGAAATTCAGCTCAATCTTTGACATTTGGTCTAGGCTATTTTCATCAATTCACTTCTATCTGATGCATGTTTCTATTCTTTGGATATGGACTTGAAATTGTCAAAATTAACTTCTATTTTACAATTTGTATCACCAATTCACCATGAACAAAAATGTGATCTTGAAAAAAAGAATTTCTCAACTATACAAGTTCAATTATTGGGACCAATATCTACACATGATTTTCTTCTCTTTCGAATAACATAGTATCCAATCCCTCCCAAAACAAGTAACACAACAACTCCATCAACCACTCCTACCACAATTGGAATCCATTTTTTCCAATGAGAATGTTCACCATGATCTTGATCAGTTCCTTTTGGTACCTTAACCATATAACTCAATCTTCCATCCTTTTCAATTTGTTTAACTCCTCTCACTAGTCCATACGAATAGCATTGTCCGGATTTCTTTTGATCGTCCTCTGATTCATCGACTGAAAAATGTAATGCTGCAACACATGTACAATTATCCAAGCACAAATTTGCACATACTTCTTTGCTAACATTGACTTTATAAGGATTGCTTCTTATTACACTCGTAACGCCTTGTAACTCTAGCATTTGGGATTCATTTCTGCCGCATACTCCCTCAGTTACATTCTCAGCACAATCAGAAAGCAAACCATCTCCTCTTTTTATTAGCCTTATGCAGGAACACTCTTCTGAAAATGTACAAATACCATACGGTCGACATGCCAAAGGAAGATCACAGGTTGTGTTTAGTGCTTGATATGAAGCTTCAAACTTTCCTTTCTCAGCTGAGTAATAGTAAAATCCCAAGTTCCCTGTGTTATTCCCCAATGCTAAAAATCTTAGGGGCTCTGACTTGTCCGATTTTATCCGTCCAATTCTATGGTTTTCGTTATTGAATATCTCCAACGCGTTTGAAGTTAATTCGACATATGTAATATTTAGGTCATTCATTTCCAAAGGTGTATATTCCCAGTACGAGTACTTCGATTTTCCAGAGTACAAGTACAATGCAATCTTGTCATACTGAATTTCAAGTGAATATGACAAACTAGAGTTGCTAGGAAAAGAAGTTAACCGAGTTCTTGAGCTAAGTCTCTGGCCCCAAAGCATAATATTTGTTGGGAAATTGAAACTTTGCCATTTTATCAAGTTCAATGCATCAACTAAAACCAAATTACCTGACCCAAGTAAATGTAGCCTCTGCAGCAGAATCAAATATCAGACAACCAAATATTAGCATTCACTATTTAGTTTCACAATGGCATCTCACACTTTAGCTCTTTTGTTGTTTTACCTCAAAAGACATACTTCCTGTTTTTCAATTTATATGTCAGTGTTTGACTAGGCACGGAGTTAAAAAAATCAAAAAATAAAGATTTTTTAACACATTCGAAAAGTACCTATAGAACTTTTCTTATAAGAGTATGTCACTGAGAGTAAGACTGAAAGCTTTAAGTTAAAGAGTTTCCAAATATATAAATATGCCATTTTTTCTGAAACGTATTAAAGAAAAAGTATCATATAAAATATAAAATAGAACAGAGGGACTAATAACTTAGTGGTTTAAAACTCTACACCTTAGTTTTTTTGCCTCAAAGTTGCAGAAGCAATGTTATTTTGAATAAGAAAAGGCAATTGTTTGTTGCATATACAATTTAGTCAAAATCCATGCAGTACTTATATATTTTTGGACTAACAACCAAAAAGAGGAAAACTTAAAATTCCTATAGAAGAGATTCATAATTACCTTCACACCTTGTCCAGAAGTTCCAGCTTTCCATCCAACTTTATCATCTTGACCTTTCAATTGTAAGTCTCCATACAGAGTCAGCTGAAGTGCACATTTGTCTATTGTGTAAAACTGTGATAAATGACCAGAACTCCAAACCTTCACATCTCCCAAAAAAACATCAAGTGAACATGTGTATTTGTCATTAATGGCTTCAACACTAATTGCAGCTCTAAAGCTTGGTGTCATTTGGTTGTCAGTTTCCATTAAAAAAGCTCTGCCTATGAACCCTTTGCTATATGTTGTTGGTATAGCAAGACTTACTTGGTAACCAATGTGAACATTGGAAGTGCAATAGCCATGAGCTAACCAGTAAATGAAAAAAACAAGCACATAGATTTTCATGTGTGGAATATATGTCACTCTATGTTTTTCACATCAGGTATTGTTGTTAGGTTTCTTTGTTTCGAAAGTATAGACAGGATGAAAGGGGAAAAAAGTTTTGGCATGGTTATAACATCATAGAATTAGCAGTGTCACCCCACTCCTTAAGAAAGTGACTTAACTTTCAAGTGCAAATCCTTTTAACATGCATTTCTCCATTTCTTTCTTTCTGTTGTGAGCCAAATATTACTCTTCCTTCCACTTTACGAAGACTTTCAGCAAATATCAAAAGTACCACTAGAGTTTGAAGTCTTAAACAAGTTATGGCATTTCTACAGTTAAAGAGGATATCGTTAAGGGTATATTGAGAATTTTATAGTTAAAGAGTTTTCAGATACAATAATGTGTTATTCTTTTCCTAATCGATTAAAAAGAAAATAGTTTTACAAAAAATGGAATCTAATCGATTAAAAAGAAAATAGTTTTACAAAAAATGGAATGGAGGGAGTGGTGGAGCCACATGCGCTCAAGGGGACACCCTTATTCGGAAAATTATATTTTGTAGTTAGGTTAATAACATGTATATGTATTATGTATTGGCACCCCTTGACTTCTTGATTAGTTTATTTCCTTATATTTTGACTCTCTTTAATGAAAATACTAGCTCCGTCACGGGTAGGGGTGGCAATTTGAGCTCAAACTCATCTAACCCGCCCAACTAGCCCAGAGATTAATGGGTTGGGCTACAAACATTTTAGCTCATGGGTCAATTTGGGTTGAGCCCAACTTAACCCATTATTTTTTATAACCCATTCTGACCCATTTAACAGCCCAAAATTAACCCATGAAACTCACTCAAAACAAAGTATCTCAACCTACCTTATCTAGAAATTTACTTAGTTATTCCAATTTTTT
>MU741696.1:22312-34727 GCA_026770625.1 Nicotiana glauca
AAATTTTTTTTTTTGCCTTCACGCGCAGCTACAACATGAACTACACGTTTTGCGCAGAGAGGGGTATTAAATTCACTTAAGTTTAGAATAGTGGGGTAAAAGGTCGCCCGTAAAATTTAGGTGTGTAAATAGTTTTTTCGGACAAGTTTGATGGATACTTTATGTATTATCTCAATAAAAAAATGATCAAGTCTTCCGGCTAAGGATAGAAAGACAAGTTAATCATTCACCAACTTTCATACCATATGATGTTTGCTTAGAAAACTTTTCGGTTATAAAAAAGAAGTGTGCTAATCTTGGTAATGTAGACAATTTACAGATAGGATGATGAAGTTGTGTCATCTCTTTATCACTTCTTGAGCTGGTGAGAAGTTTTCATGTTAATTAAAGAAGTCATTAAGGAATTTCACTGGTTTGGGTTAGGCTTTACGCTAGTTTTCATGTTAATTAAAGAAGTTATTAAGGAATTTCACTGGGTTTGGGTTAGGCTTTACGCTAGAATATTACCCTATGTGCCAGGCCATAATCAACTGAATGATCTGAATAAGTTATGATGAGGCTACTGTGATGCTGGATAATTAAAAATAAATATTAAGCCCTTCTCGTGCTTGACAATTGTAAGAAAAATTAGTACATAATATTGACAAGGAAGAATACGGAAACAAGAACAACTTATCCAAAAATACTCTGTAGTGACAAATCACTGTCTTGAAAGCGATTTCGACCCGACTGGGAAACCAAATTTCTTTCGGATCTTATATAAATCAATAAAATAACACCATGTTTTAACAATAGTTTTATCGCAATGTCTAATGCGGGTATGTCTTTTTTTTCATCGTACACACTATTTTGGGCGATTCCAATTGCCACCTATGAGTCACAATGTGGAGATACTGGTGACGCTTTTCTTCCCCACAAAGGCACTTCTGCCAATAAGTTTCTCAACTACTCTACTTTTTATCATGCCAACTCAAGAGCAATGAATTCAGACTACATAATATATTATGCTATACAAGTCTGTTTTGAAGACTTTCCTGGGATATCACATGCACCCAAAGTAAACGCATAGCCACTAGTGGAGCTAACTTCGTCATTGACAGTAACTCAGTTTGTATCACAAAATCCTTCTAAAACAGCAAGAAATTTATTCAAATGCAAACATCAATCCATAGTACCTCTCAAATATCTTAGCAAATGATGAAGAGCATTCCAATGTTCACTACTGGAGTTGTGAGTATATCCACTCAATCTACTAATAGCATAACTAATATCAAGTCATGTATAATTCATGAAAAATATTACACTACCAATTATCTTAGCATAATCAGTTTGATAAATAGTAGATTCCTTATTCTTTCTCAATTGTATGCTAGGATCATAAGGAGTTCTCACAGGAGCTACATAAAATACAATTAGAACTTTTCAACATTTTTTCAATATAATAAGACTGAGACAACGAAAATCCATTAGAAGTTCCTTTGATTTTAATCCCTAAAATCACATTTGCTTCTCAAAGATCATTCATTTCAAATTTAGAAGACAACAAATTTTTAGTCTCATGAACAACATTCATATTAGTGTCAAAGATCAATATGTCATCCACGTACAGACATATAATCACACCATCTGAACCTATTATTTTGGAATAGGCACAATTATCATATGCATTAACACAAACCCATTACCCACTAATATGATATTAAACTTTTCATACTATTGCTTAGGTACTTGCTTTAGACCATCTAGAGACATTATTAATATGCATACTTTATTCTACTGTCCTAGGATCACAAATCCCTCAGGTTGAGACAATATAGATCTCTTCCTCAAAATCACCATTTAAGAAAGCCGTTTTAACATTTGATGTATCACTAAACTATTAATAGCATCTAAAGTAACAAGAGTTCTAGTAGTCGCTATCTTAGTCAAGGGAGAATAAGTGTCAAAGTAATCAATGCCTTTTAATTTGGTTAAAACCCCTAATAACAAGTCTAGCCTTCTATTTCTCTAATGTACCATCAGGTCTCAATTTCTTCTTAAATATCTACTTGCTACTCATGGGTTTACAACATTTAAGAAAATCAGACAAGTCCCGAGTGTGATTAGAAACTATAGAATCTAATTCACTTTTAACGGCATCTTTCCAAAAACTAGCATCTATTGACCATATTGCTTCATTATAAGTCTTAGGGTGTTATTATATTAAATAGATTGACATTAATTCATCACTCAAAATATCACTCAGTAGTATAAGCAGAATTGAAAGTACTAGCATTATTAGTAATCTCTTGAGCGATGTTCAATACAAATAAACCCCACTAAGGTAACCCTTCCCAACAAAGTCTTTCCCACAGGAAATAACACATTTATCATCTTCAACAACAAGTTTAAGATCTGTTGTTGAGAAGCGCACCAGAAACTAAGTTTCTACAAAGGGAGGGTACATACAGAACATTGTTCAAGGCTAAGATTTTTTCAAAAGTTAACTTAAGAAGAATTTTTCCTTTACTCATAATTTCAGCTGTAGTGGAGTTACCCATGTAGATACAGTCGCCATCTATAAATTCCTGAAAGTCGTGAAACAACTCCTTGTTGGTGCAAAGGTTCCTTGAAGCACCTGTGTCAAGTATTCAGTCAGTCTTGTTAGCCACTATGTTTGCCTCAACGACATCACCACCCTTAGTAAGATTAATTTGGAACAGAGCTTTTCTTCCATTCTTTGAGCTTTGTCCTTGTGTCTGGTTGCACAGAAAAGCCTTGTGACCAATTTTTCTACAGTCATAGCAAGGTCTTTTAGACTTTTGAATATGGCACTCCGGCTTATTGAAGTAATTCTGCTTCTTTACATGTCTTTTATTCTGGCCTTTCTTCTGTTTTCCTTTAAACCTATCTTTCACAAAGTACTAGAAGATTTCACAAAGTTAGCTTTAGAAGAATCAAGAGAGAGAGAGAGATTTCATCTTATCCTTAAGCCGTTTAGCCTCCTCATCTTTGAGACGGTTTGCTTCCTCAGTTCTCATGTGACTGATCAGCTTTTGAAGAGTTAAATTTTTCTTTTTATGTTTCAGTTGATTTTTGTAATCACTCCAGTAGGTGGAGACTTTTCAAGTAGAACATTAGCCTGAAGAATCTCACAATCTCCATACCTCCGTTCAAAACCTCAGCAGTTAAGTTCTCGTACTCGTGAACCGGCTCCATGATTGGCTTATCATTAACCATCTAAAACTTGATCCACTTTCCAACCACATACTTCTTTTTTCCCCACATCATCTGTACCATGTTTCTTTTCCATACTGTCCCGTATGACTTTAGCAGATTTATAAGTTATGAAAGATCAAAGATATGGTTAATTACATGGTTAGGAAGATGCCCTTGAATAGTTTTATTATCCTTTTTAAATATCTTCTTAGCAACATCTTCAACAACAACAATTGTAGCAGTATTAGAACTATCAGCAACAACATCAGCAGATGGTTCATTAAAGAAAATATAATTAATTTTAAATTGTTCAAAGAGATGTAAAAGTTTTTGGAACCAAATGCTTATAATTGTTTCCATCTAAAGACTCAAGTTTTGGTGGATCATGAAGTGTTTTATTCAAACTGGTAGCCATTAGTCAATATTATATGTAAAAATTACTTTCAAATTGTAAGAAAAATTAGTAAATAATATTGACCAAGAAGAATAAGGAAACAAGAATAACTTATCAAAAAGTACTATGTCATGACAAGCCACTGCCCTGAAAGCGATTTCAGCCCGAGTGGGCAGAAATCATTAAGACCGGTAGCTACCCAATATTTTACAGCACTTCTAAACACGTGCACTCGTGGCTGAAAGTTTAGAATTTGCACAAAATAATTGTCCAAAAATAAGAGAAGATGAAGGTAGTTTCTGGGTTGGATAATTCACAAAGAAGACTACCTTTTATAGGCAAAGCTGTTTGGACAGTTACAGATGATAAAATTAATCTGTAGCTATTACAAAAACTAAAGATGGAACTGTTACAAAAATTAACCACAACTGTTACAAAAATTAAAGCATGACACTTACTAAGAAATAAATGCGAAGTTACAAAATTCAATTCGAAGAAAATGAATTTGGACATATTCTAGTAAACTCAAAAAACAAAGAAATATTTTTTGCAAAACCATATTTGGAATAGGACTCACATATTTCTCGCGCTCAGGAGGCTAATTGACCCGTTTTGTCTTTAGGACCAATTTTTCATACACGCGAGACCACTCCCTTTTTACTAGGTCCTTATAAGCCCAACAAGGAGTAATTCATTATAAAAAGAAGAAAGAAACTTTTTACAATAGATGAAGGACACTTTGTCTTTCACAAAAGACAAAGAAGTAGGCCGATACAGTGAGAGTCAAGAGAGAGAAGCTCTAACATCTCTCTAGTTACCAATGCAAATTGTTAATCAAAATCACTAAATTCATCCAAAACCACCGGACATTAATGTAACCCAATCCAACACAGATCCTGAACCTCCTACCACAAGTTTCAAACAAAAACTTTTAGAAGGAATGCATGAAGATCATATTCACATGACAATTGATCCTACTAGGCAAGAGCTTCTTAGTTTCTATCATGACACTACTACCACCCATGAACATAATCCAATGGATGATTAAGAACAAGGAGTTCATCTATCATCGGAAGATCTTAAAAGAATCTATCATCCATGGAGATACTCTACCATAATCAAGCTCCAAGGAAAAAAGGCCCAGTACCATATTGTCAAGAA
The DNA here is from genome assembly GCA_026770625.1 of Nicotiana glauca. NCBI lineage: Eukaryota > Viridiplantae > Streptophyta > Magnoliopsida > Solanales > Solanaceae > Nicotiana > Nicotiana glauca. The sequence goes on from MU741696.1 coordinate 27,066, forward strand.
AAAAATTTAAGAGTTATGGAAAATCAAGGAAAATTTTCCTCTAATTGATTTGGGATCAGATTTCTACCTCACCAAATTCAATAACGAAGATAGTATGCTTAAGGTTCGACAAAATGTTCCTTGGTTTATTTTTGGTCACTTCCTGTCAGTCCAGAAATGGGTCCCAAACTTCATCTCCTCGGAAGCTAGAACAGCAAACACATCTATTTGGATCCGCCTCCCCCAATTACCTACCGAATTCTATGATGGCCTCGTCCTAACAAAGGTAGGTAACAAAATTGGGAGATTACTCAAAATCGATGCATGTGCATCCTCCACACTAAGAGGGAGAGATACTAGACTTTGCATTGAAATTCCCCTTGATGTGCCTGTTCCTCCCCCCTCCCCCATGTGTTCGTAGGACAACATAAACATGTTATTCATTATGAATGTGCTAATTTCTTATGCAAAAAATGTGGTAGGCTAGGCCACTCTTTATTAAATTGTCTATATACTCTTCCTAAATACTCCGAAACTAGTCCCAACGAAACCCCAACCAATCTCCGAAACTAGTCCCAATGAAACCCCAGCCAATACCCAATCCATGCCTCTAGGTAACTCTAATGACAAAAAAGAAGATCTGCCTACTCAGACAAAGGAAGATAATTGGCAAACGGTTCTATTCCCCAAGAAGAAGAAATTCACTCAAACATAAAAAGTCTTGTCGTTGCATCCGCCAATCACACACACCCCAGGTATGTCTTAATCTACTCTATTAATTGAAAAGGGCACAGGTGAATCTAACGATGATGGCTTTGCCATTACTCCTACACTGCCTAAATCTAGTGGTAAAAACCAAATTAAAAAATACGTTCCATCAGAAAACATGTTTGAAGCATTGGTTTCTTCGCCCAAGCAAACCAACATTAATAATAATTATTCTGCTAATAACCTCCTTAATACACATACTACATGCATGGAAACGGACGTGGACGAAGTCCATGAAATGGATGTCCAAATGGCAGCCACTACTATTGGCCAATTAAGTTACATGCAAACTAATAATACCCTACCCAAGGGTAATAAAGACCTAAAGCACCCCCTCACACGGCTGCCCCTAATCGACCCCCTAATCCATTTCAAAATTGATAATCCTTCCTATATGGAAAGCTACTCTCATTTTCAGCAATGCACACACGTGTCCATACCCCCACTAGATATTGAACAAATGGCTGACAATACTAGCCAAAATACATACTCCAAATATGAACAAAATCCTTCAAATACCATTCCCTCAAGCAAAATCCAAGACGTACACATAGAATCTTCTATAATTACTAACTCTACTCCGTTGAAAACTTCGAAAATAGCAGAGGACAACACTCTTCCTCTCCATATTATAAACGATCACTCTTCCTACCAAGATGCCAAGACTTCTACTCTCACAAAGAAGAAGGTTACGACTAGACCAAATTGTGAGACACCAAAGAGCTATAACCATGTCCAACCCTACAATTCCTCCAAACCACCAAACAACTAACCAAATCTACTACATCCAACCACCTCTACCCCAAGGCAATCAACCATTATCATGGGTAGAACAAGCTCTAATAGGCCATGCAATCAAGTTCAACATGATTTTGGACGACCAAGAGACTGTGATAGTCCTCCAAAATTCCCACTTTCTTGCCCAACTAGTATCGGAGGGAATGCACATGGCTATGAATAATTACCTCAATCAGGTATGGATGAACAACATCCTACATCCACTTGCACCCTCTATGAATCTAGCTCAGGCCCAGGCCATGAGGCAGCAATGGAATCTTCCTCCCCACTTCAACCCCATTATCAATCCCCCATCCTAACTGGAACTCCCCTTCTTTCCACCGGGGGAAATCTCCAATATCAACCCAGTCTTCATGTCATGGTCTCTTTCATCGATTAACCCTCAAGCTCAGAGCAGTCACAACATGTAAACCCCCCATGCAAACCTAGCACCACCAGAAAATCCACAAATTCCACCATTCCAAGTACCTCAAGCTGTCCCTCCCCCAGTAGTAATCCTAGATCAACCAGTCCAAGTCCCTCCCTATGCTCTAAAACTAGAAAATGTTCTAATGGAAGAGGAAGAAGAGATCAATCTACTAGGGGCAGGTCAAGTCCTTGAATTTTCAAGCCTCAACGAGGTAAAAGTCTATCTCTTCAGGGAACTCTTAGAGAAAAGGTATATACTCAGTTGCGCCCCCAGCTCTCTACAAATGCTCAATGGATGTGAGGCCTCCCCAGGATCCTACAGTAGGGAATCATGCAATGATACTAGTCCCAAGCCTAAGGAGGAATCTAGTGTTTCCAACCCAAAAGGACAATGGTCCAACCAACAACCATGCCACGATGTTTAGCCTACAAATTTTATTTTATGGAATATACGTGGGGGAAATAATGATAATTTTAGGGTAAACTTCAGAGAGATGTTAGAAACTTATAAGCCATGCATGGTTGCCTTATTGGAGACTAGAATGGATATCACTTCTCCCTCTTGAGTGACTATTCTTTTTCTGAGATGATTGAGGTGCCAAGCGATGGCCAATCTAGAGGCATGGTTATCTTGTGGGATGCTAGTATAGTCAAGGTCCACAACTTTGTTAGGAGGAATTAGGAGATTCATGCACTAATCGAGGTAAGCCCCTACAACTCCACGTGGTTATTCTCTTCTATATATGCTAGTACAAAAATAGAACAGAGGAAGATCCTTTGGAATAATTTAGAAACCATTAGTGTGAGCACCTGATTTTTGCCTCACATGAATTACTCCCACAAAAATCAAAACAAAAATGTTTGTTTTATTGTGTGCAATTTTGTAAATTTTTTATGATATTATTAGTAATTGTTTGCATTTGTGTGCGCATGTTTGTTGGTTAAATTAATAAAATAAAAATACAAAAACATGTTGTAATTGTTTTTATAATTCAAATAGACATTTTGGAATTAATCAATAATTAATTGTTTTACAAACAATGAAAATCATAAAAATAACGCACTTTGCATTTGTAGTGTTTAATTGTGTGATTTTGCATTTAATTATTTGCAATAATTATCATTTATATTTAGTTAGTGTTTTTAGGTTAATTAGGTCCTAGGAATTAATCTAGATTTTTATTTAATTTTGAAAAAAAAAAGAAGTTTTGGGAAAAATTGAAAAGAACTGAAATAAAAGAAGAAGAGAGCTAAAAATTTTGGTCCAAATCCAGTAAAAGACCCCAAGGCCCAAAATTGTATTCCCCTATACCCGCCTGTCCCAGCCCAAAACCCATCCCATACCCGGTCCGTTCAATTCAGATCTCGAAGATGACTCAAACAACGTCGTTTCAAGACCAACAAATCTCGACTGTTCATCTATCCCCATCCAACGGTCCAAGACCTTGCCCCATAACCCGACCTGTCCATTCCTTGAACCGGTCCAACACCCTATCAACCAAAATGACCCCGTTTCGTTTAATGAACTAATCTGAGCCGTTGGATTCCAATTATCCAACGGCCCAAAATAATTCATCAGTTTAATATACCCAAACACACTTACCCTCTTCCTCAGAACCCCCTTCCCTTTCGTCTCTAACATCAAAGACCCAACCCTCACACCGTCGCTGACTGCCCGTCAAAAATCGCCCACGGCGGCGGTCATCCACCAATCGCAACCAAAAATATACCCCTGATTCCTCTCCACCTCCCTATTCCGAAACCCTAAACCATTTCCCTCGAATCTCAACCCCGCTCTTCGAATATCCATTTGAATCCACGAACCCTAGCACCGCCACAATTTCTCGGTGGCGGCGCCACCTCCCCTCGACCCGAAATTAACACCCCTTGACCACCAGACCTCCCTCGTCCAATACCCGTCATCCTTTTCCTTTAAATATAACTCAAGCTCCTCCAATATTGAATCCGAGATTCAAGCCTTGAAGGTTGATCTGGAACTCAATCATGCAAGACTTCTTCTCCAGTTCCCTTAGGCCCAATATTATCGCGTACTAACATTATTCACCTGTTCTTGACCCAAGAATAGGTGATTGATGTTATACCGTGGTTAAATTGGAAGGACAACCTTGAGCCCGAGTTTAGGGTGGTAAGTTTATTTCTTTTCATTTTCTTTTCTTTCTTCTTCTTTTTTCCTTGTATTCGTTCTTGTGATTCATACAGCCTTCCTTCCGCTTCATCTTTTCTCTTTTGCTATGGTTAATTAATTGTTATTTGAATAAGATTTAGTTGAAATTGTTTGTCACTTTGCTGTTTTGTTTCATGATTTTTATTAGTATGTTTGGCTTGTGTCCATAAATGCATTCAAATCCTGTTTTCCTTGCTTTTGTTTAGTTGAATTAGGTCACTCTGGTTTTAAAAAATTAAATTAATATTTTGGTTGTTTTTTTGGTAATTTGTTCATGTCAATTTCTTATCTTAATTAGGTCATTGTGCTAAATTGGTTTGATTAATTTTGTTTCTGTTAGGAAATCCATTTTTTGTATTGTATGGTCTTACAACATTTGTTGGTCTAGTTTGTGATTGAGTGTTAGTTGGGTAAATTCAGTCTTGGATTAATCTTGACCCATAACCCACTTTGGGTTCAAGGTAAATAGCAGTAACTACAAGGTTAATTTGGGTAGTTTAACCTTAGGGGTTTAATCTAGAGGCTGCTAACTTTGGTAGGGGTCAATTCTGTTTAATATTGAAATAGTGGCTGCTAATTAATAAGTAGGGTACTAATGAACAAAAGAGGGACATTTCTAAGTGGGATTGGAAAGTTAAAAGAAAACTAATAGTGGATACTACACTTGCTGGTTTTAAGGGCTGATATAGAATAGTTAATTGTCCACTAGGTGCCTTAAAATCTGGATAGAAAACGGGTTTGAAAACATATAAAGAAACAGATATATATTCTAAAAAAAGAGAGGACACACATAGAGACACAAAAATTTGGGAAAACACATTGAGAATACTGAGATAATTGAGAGTCTTGAACACACTGAAATTCAAAACATTCTGAAAAGAGGCATTTTGAAAATATTGAGAGCAATAGGATGAAGTTTTTAAGCAATCTCAAGCTGAAAAACATTCTGCAAGAACTTGAGAGATAGGTATTGAGATACACAATAAGAGAGAGTTTGATACATAGACAGAGATTAAGAGAGAGCTTAAGAGTAATATACAGACAGTTTCCTTCTTTCACTTTGAACTTCAGTGTTGTCTTGGTAATTTTGGGATTCAGTGTGTGTGTTTGAAGTAATTTGAAGTTGTTTTTCTTTGAAAACTGAGTAAAGTTTTGATTTAGAGGGTTACTGTTCCATTGGTTTTTCATTTTGATTCTTGATAACCTGCTGGGTTAGCTGCTCTGCCTGAAGTTATTTTTCGGGATGTGTTACTTTGTTTTGAATTCAACAAAATCATTCTGCTATCTATTCTTTGGTGGCTGGGAGTTAATTTCACCTTGATTAGCTGCTGTGGTTGATTTTACTATTACATTGCTGATTTACTGGACTATGTCTGCTGCTGACTCTTTACTAATTTTCCATTTTGATTCATTCTTAATTTCCAGGTACATTTCTTTGAACTCTGTACAATGTAAGGTTAACTTGAAGAATGAATGGACAAGTTAAAGTGATCTCATGTACAATAAGTTGGTGCAGTTAGTTGTTTTAGCAATTTAATTTGTAATGTAAACTTAGTATTGTTTCTATACTGAACAACTGAAATCTTGGAGTAGTGCTTAGTTTTGGGACTTTTAAAAATATTTTTTTTTGTTAAGTAGTCAATCATAATAGTACGCCATAGCTCTGTTTATCTACTACTTCGAATCATCATTTATGTTTGAAAAGGCTTGCATTTTTGGTTGTTGTTAAAGAGATTCGAGAAAGGTGATGTTTAGTGTTTGTTTATGCTATTAGATTATTTATAATGTAGCTAGGCTGTTGTATGGCTTGTGTTGGGTTTTGAAGGCTAGTTGTTTATAGCTTGGGTAGATTGAATACTGAAAAGAATGAGTTAGTGTTAATTTACCATTTGTTTTACTCACTGCCTATACCATGTGATTCTAAGATTTAAGTTGTGGATTGTCTGATGAGCACATGTAATTGCCCCTCTGTTTTGGTCTTCAAAAGTTCTTGAAATCAGAAGATTGAGTAATAAAAATTAGACCTTATAAATCAGGAGTCTATTCTTTTTAGCTAAATCAATTTCATTGCACTTAGTTTGGTATCCATTGATTGGTATTTTAAATGACCTTAATAATTGGGAGCCGGAATCCTGTAATTGGGCTCACAAGCACTCGATCCTAAGCTATCACGCCTCAGCTGTTGTGTTTTGATTCGAATTGGGCCTTTTATGGCATTCATTCCAGGCTTTTAGGGGTCAGCGTGTTTGTTTCTGCAAATAGGACTTTGGGCTCATTAGGCCCAAGCCTGGGAAACGAACACGCATTTGGACTTTAAGTTAAAAGGCCCTTGTAATTAATTATTTTCTATTTTAGTTAGTATGTTCGAGTTTTATTTAAACAAGTAGCAAGTTCCGTAATTTTTTTAGTCAATTAGATTCTCTTGATACGTTGGAGGCGAGCCATATTAGACATCACAAAATGATTATGACCCTCATATCTTAACATAGAAACCTTTAAATAGAGTATTTTGAGGTGCGTCATGCCAAACAAAAATGACAAACGCATGGCCTTTGGATAGTATAACTTTAAAGATATTTAGAATTTGAGATGTGCCATTTAACTAATTTCATGGCCCTCACAAAGTTAACAACGCGTTAGTTTCTTTTAGGCGCGTTATTTAATAATTTTACCTTCCTAAAATCGGGTGTGCATTTTATGTGACCTAAGTCCAAATCCTAAAACATTGAATAAAATTTGTTTAAGATTGTGGGTGTATTTCATGTGACGCGATCCAAAGACATGTTTTAAACGACATTCAATCTTCCAAAAAATTAATTAAAAGTGGCTAATAAGTTAAAATGCACATAGGCTAAAACATGTATTAAAATTAGATAATAGGCCAATTATAATAGTTTAAGCGACCGTGCTAGAACCACGGAATCTGGAGGTGCCTAACACCTTCCCTCGGGTTAACAGAATTCCTTATTCAGAATTTTTGGTTCGCAGACTTCACAAGGAAAGTCAAAATTTTCCTCGATTTGGGATTCAAAATAAACCGGTGACTTGGGACACCATAAATCTCCAAAGTGGCAACTCTGAATCTTTAATAATAATCCCGTTTCGATTGTCACTTCAAGTTGGAAATAACTCCCTTTATTATACACCTTTAGGGGGCGTAGTGTAAAAAGGAGGTGTGGCAGCTCTGGCGACTCTACTGGGATCATTAACCCAGAACCACTGGTTCAGGGTTAGAAATTCGAGCTTAGAATACTTGTTATATTTGGCTTTATTTATTATCTAGTTTTATTCACATGTTTGGACCTAATGTGCTAAATGCTGCTTTTTACCGCTTTGATATTAGTGAACTGTATATAAATTGTTACGAATTCTTCCTCTCTCTGAGGCTTCTACATCATGGAGAAGGGTGCACTTCGTGTGACTTCTCTTTTGTTTAGAGTCTTTTCCCATTTAGAATGAGGTTCGGATAAGTTGCTAAGCCGGCGGATCTTCTGTATCCCCGATACGCTGCCCCCCCCCCCCCC
>MU741696.1:35163-90220 GCA_026770625.1 Nicotiana glauca
CCTCGGCTCGAGTTGTCCGCTCGGGTAAGCCAGGTCTAGAACAATAAACCCAAGTTTTAAACCTAGAATAACAAAGCCTCATGCCGGATCCCTAGTAGGAACATTTGTTTGCATCATGTGCGTTTGACTTAGGAGACTCAACATAGGGGTTGGGTCTGTCTAGGATAGGGGTACCTGAAATGAAAAAGACCATCCTGATGCATCTTACTTGCTATTTGTGCATTTATTTGCTTCGGACTTGCATGCTGACAAGCCTTTGAATAAAAATTAAAAAAATAAGAAAGAAGGGAGAAATAGCAGTGTAGAGGGTTAAGGGAGTTAATCACGTGTTTTGAAAATACCAATGTCCAAATAGTACCGAAACTCTGTCAGATTTTTGAGAAAAATGAAAAAAATGTTTTTATTTTCAAAACAGTTTGTTTTATTTTCCAATGAAAAAGAAAAAAAAAAGAGTTTTTATTTTTCAAAATAGTTTGTTTTATTTGCCACTGAAAAGAAAAACAAAAAAAAATTGTCTTATCTTTGAAAATAGTTTGTTTTATTTGCCGATGAAATGAAAAAAAAAATGTCTTTGTTTTCAAAAATAGTTTGTTCTATTTGCTCGAACTACGTCAGTTTGATTCTTACAGGGTATCGGGTACGTAGGCAACCGTCATCGGGTCAAACTTCCCTTTTGTTTACAAAAATAGCCTGAAAAGAACAAAAATTTTGTTTCTATTTGAAAATAAGTAAGGTGCTGCCATTCTTGTATGAAATAAGTCGAATTTCCCCAAAAGGACGTCGGAAGTCCATTTCTACAAGAACAGCCACCCTGAGCCATTTTTAACGGTTAGCAGGCACAACCTTAAAATCTTCCTCCTTGAAGTGCTAAAAGGCCGTATCTGCAAAACCAAGATTTGATTTTACTTAAAAGTAATCTTTTTGAAAATGATTTTTTTTCCTTTGGAGTCATTAAATCACCTTAAATAAATGTGCAAGATGAGCATGATTGAAATTGAACCCTTTACAGTCCTTAAAGAGATCCCTTTAAAGCTCCATCTGTGGTGGAATGACCTAGGCAAGGGTAGTAGAGAGACGGTGGTGAAAGTTCTGGGCGGCCTTATGGGGTTATTGAACATCAAGCCGAGGCAGAATATTATTGAAGCATTGATACCTTTTTGGGACTCAACTCACAATGTGTTCCGATTCTCAAATTTTGAGCTCACGCCGACCTTAGAGGAGATGGTAGGTTATGCAGGCCTCAACGGAAACCTGAGGGGTCAATATCCGTTGTCACCAAGGCCGGTATCTCCACATCGATTTTTGGATTTACTGAGTATTAGCCGTGATGTTCAGAACGAGGACTTATCTAAAAGATATTGTACTCTCATGTTCTTGTATCAACGTTATGGTAATCCTCGGGATTTCAAAGAGCCTAATCTTGGGCTGACCCATGCCGGAAATAGAAACAAATGGGAAGCAAGGCGAGGTTTGGCATTCATAACATCATTCTAGGCGGTGGTGATATGTCCGCGCAAAGATTCTAAGATAGAAATAGGCTCGTAGGGATAGTCGATGTTGCGATCAAAAAGGCCAACAACACTCTAGTTCCTTTGATTTTGTTAGAAATCTACCGAGCTTTGACTGTCTGCCGGGAAGGACGAAGATTTTTTCAGGGTTGCAATTTGCTACTTCAACTGTGTATGCAAGAACACCTTTATCATCAGGCGGGATATATGAATGCCGGTTTGACCAGGTTAAAATGCATTGAAAAGTTTGACAAACGAGTAACGGGTATTGAATTTCCAGAAGGTACTGAAGTTTGGTTTAAACAACTAAGATCCTTAACGTCCGATAAAATTGAATGGGCATTTGGGTGGCTTCCCATCACTGAAGCAGTATACATGTCGGCTGGAGAGTGCTATATTCTCTTAATGGGCATCCGGAGCATCTAGCCATATGCTCCCCATCGGGTATTATGGAAATTGGGAAGGTTTCAAGTCATCCCTAATGATGAAGACCTGATCAAACAAGTCATTGAGTTAGGTCCCGGAACTGCATTTCCAGAGGATAGAATTCGCAAGTTATGGAATGAGTACAGATTCCTCGAACCCAGACCATGGTCCGAGATTTAGCTAGAGGCGAAGTGGACCCAAAGTATAATGTATAGTTTGGGAAGAGATTACATATTCCCTTAAGACCTGCTAAAAGAGCCCATGTCCAGCAATTTACGGATGCTCACGAGAACAATGGGGTTGGCTGGCAAAGGAAGAAACCGACAGGGCCGAAATAAGCAAACTGGAGAGGCAGGCCATGCAACTTCAATTTGAAAAAGATGTTCAAGCCGCCGCAGATGAGGGAGAAAAGAAGAAGCTAATCCAAGAAAGTAAGGCCCTTAAAACTCAGATCCAAAAAATGAGGGTAGTTGTCAGAAAGCCAGAACGAAGCCGGGCTGACCAAAAACTCATAAATGAACTAAAAGGGAAAGCCCGCAAATGCGAAGAGGACTTGTAAAAATCTGAAGCTAGCTTGGCAAGGATTCGGGCAAGGTGGACAAGGGTTGCAAAATAGCGAGCACTTCATATGCAGCAGATGAAGAGGGACTATGAGGGGAGCGTCACTATCCTGAGAAGGCAAATAGGCACTCTCGAAGACAGGATATTCGGGCAAGCTAGAGATTTCAGAGCAGATAGGAAACACTGCTATGACCTGATGGTGCGAATGGAGGAACAAATGCATAAGTTTCAAGATCAACTCCTTCATAACTCTCGAGTGCTGGAAGCCCGGGATCAACAGATAGGACGGTTGCTGCGGGAAAAGAGCAGGATTAGAGAAGGGGTCGCAAATATCTCTCATTACATTACTGCAAAATGCCGAGCGTGCGAGGACATGACCCGTACCACATTTTTTGTGGCAGTGATGACATTCGTCCGGAAAATAATGGGAGACTTGGAGAAGCTTCAAAGGGATCTTGCACAAAGGCCCGCGGCAAGGCCGAATGATGCCTCGCGGGCCCCATGAAATTTTAGAGTATTAAAGTATTCTTAATCTTTATTTTGAGTCGGTACTTTTGTTAAATTGTAAGTCTGTCGGTCAGTCATTTTAAGTTTTGTTTTGTTCATCCTTTCAAAAGTCTGTAACTTTTTTCAAGTGGTATAATAAAAGTAATTATTCTGCGGAATATTTTTGCTACGTATTTTACACCAGCTAGAACTACGCACAGTCTGATTCATGCGGGAATATGATACGTAGGAAATCCGCATAAGATTCAACTACCGTTAAAAAGAAGGAAAAGAAAGGAGAAGGAAAATGAAAATAAATAAAATAAAGGAAAGTCTGAGAGGCGTTAAAAAGGGGCACAACTATAAGAAGCCGGAATGACGCACAGAATCGAAGCGAAAGGCATGATAGAAATGGTTAAACTGCCTAGGTGCATTACATTCCAACGTGCGATTGCATATCTGTTAAACTCTAAAAACTAACAAGTTTGTTGTTGTGCAAGAAATTTCAAGCAGTTAGTTTACTTAGAGCGTACTGGCACATTGCCATTATCAGACTAGATCAAAGGGACCAATACCAGTGATCATGTCTAGTCCAGAAAGAGAAAGAAGCACTAAGGTAGAAAGGTACATGTGCAATCCATGAAAGATGAAATGTACAAGTTGAAACAACAAATGGCTGAGAGGTACCAAGCCTGGACGAGTGGTCAGCCAGCACCATCCTATCCTGCTAACCCCACTTTCCTCCCAATACCCGTCCAATCTCCGAAGCAGCTTGTTTCAGACTCATCCCGTAACTTTCCCACATATCAACATCACCAGGGAACTACCTCTCGAACACCCCAAATGCCAAGGACAAATCCATACCCTCCACCGCCAATTACCCCTGTTTTTGTGGCGCCTCCACCAGCCACACTCCACAGGTCTTCCAGTGAGCCTGTGTTCCAACTCAGGATCATCAGTATTACCCTCCCGAACCCACCTTCAAAGCACCTGAACCGTATCCTTACCCTCCTCAGCATGATAACCCGGTAGAACCTGAAAAGCAACCCAAGAATTCGGAGCAGGAAGAAATGTTTTGAAAAGTAAAGAACCTGGAGCAATCTTTCTGGAATATGCAAGGTTTGGGTGTCCAAGTCAGTGTGGCATATAAGGATTTATGTTTGTTCCCAGATGTTCAGCTACCAGCAAGGTTGAAAATGCCTAAGTTCGATCTGTATGACGGGCATGGTGATCCGGTGGCACATTTGCGAGGATTTTGCACAAGATGAGAGGGGCGGTGGAAAGGATGAGTTATTAATGGCATACTTCAGCCAGAGTTTGAGCGGGTCTGCATTAGGATGGTATACACGACAGGACCATGGTAGGTGGTACACCTGGGATGACTTGGCAGAAGCATTCGCTGGCCACTTCCAATACAATCTACAAATCATTCCAGATCGTCTGTCATTGATAAAACTGGAGAAAAAACCTGAAGAGAGCTTCAGGGAATACGGTTTCCGTTGGAGGGAACAAGCTGCGACGGTTGACCTTCCAATGAAAGAAGGAGAGATGGTTGACTACTTTTTGCAAGCTTTAGAGCCGACCTATTTTGGTCACTTGGTGATGGAAATTGGCAAATCTGTCAATGAGGTTGTGAAAATGGGAGGCATGATCGAGGAAGGACTTAAGTCCAACAATATCATGAGTTACTCGACCATTAAAGCAACCACTCAAGCCATCTAGAGTGGCACCAGAGGTGTGCTCGGGAAGAAGAAGAAGGAGGAAGTTGCAACAGTTGAGTCGAGAATATGGCCCAGGCGCCCCGCACCATACTACAACCAGCCACAACCCCACCCTCGAACTTACCCCCACACTCCATACATCCCACCACAACATTATTACCCAAAACCAGATCTCCACTTTTTTGTACATTATGCTCAGGCATACACTCAAACCCCGGCTCACGCACAATGGCTTGCACCGACCCCACAAAATTCATATTTAGCTCCATAAACACCTACCCAACCCCAAGAGCCTACAGAAATCCCACTAAAACAGGTTTCTATCCCAGCCAAGGCTTCAAGAATGAGAGGGCACAGAAACAAAAGCCTTTCACTCTACTGGGAGAATTATATACCAGTCTATTCCATAGGCTGAGGCAGTTGGGCATGTTAAATCCAATTGAGGCCAAGTTTCCAAACCCTCCTCCAAGGAATCTGGACCACTCAGTAAGCTACGAGTATTGTTCAGGAGCCCCCGGACATGATATAGAGAAATGTTGGAAACTGAAAACCGCGATGCTAGAACTCATTGATACTCACCGGATCGAGGTTCAGACCTAGAGGCACCCAATATTAACTAGAATCCATTACCGGCTCACCATGAGACCTATATGATTGAGTTGATACACAAGGAAGGGCAGCCAAAGAAACCCTCACAGACAGTAATGATGATCCGGTCCAGTGAAAATATTTCGAAAGAGAAGGTAACCGGTGGGAAGTCAGTGGTCCAAGGCAAGCCAGTTGTGGTGGCCAAGAAAGGGTCATCGAGCATTATTACAGTAAAACCAGAATAAGCAAAAGTGGTAGTACCAGGGGTTGCAAGTATACCTGTTGTAGTTGTGAAGGGTACTTGCATAGAGCCTATTATTATAAAGTCGGTAACTCAGTTGCAAGTAATCAACAACAAAGCTGTCCTTTGGAGTTATGAACATGTGGTGGTGACATATACAGGGAAGTAGGTCAGGGAAGAAGTGTGTGAAACCCAAGGGCTAACTTGTTCAGGAAGGTGTTTTGCTCCCGCAGAGTTAAGAAAGGCCAATCTAGCAGCGGTGAAGAAACCTGTAACCGAGGAAGAAGCGGAGCAGTTCCTAAAGAAAATTAAGACGCAGGACTACTCCATCGTAGAGCAGTTAAGAAAGACGCCGGCCCAAATCTCATTACTCACATTGCTGATCCACTAAGATGAGCACCACCAGGCGTTGATAAAAATATTGAATGAGGCCCACGTCCATGACAAAATCTCGGTGAATCACCTGGAGAAGATAGCAAGCAAAATCTTTAAGGTAAACAGATTTACTTTTTCAGATGATGAGTTGCCAGTAGAGGGCACAGAACATAACAGGGCACTTTACCTGACGATGAAATGTGAAGACTCTGTGGTTACACGAGTTCTGATTGACAACGGGTCTAGTGCAAATATATGTCCTCTCTCCATACTGACCAAAATGAAAGTGGATAGAGACAGAATCCGCAAGAACAACATTCGTGTTCGAGGGTTCGATGGCGGAGGCAAAGATTCTTTGGGTGACATGTTACTGGAATTGACAATAGGGCTCGTAAAATTCACCATGGAGTTTCAAGTGCTAGACGTAGTGGTCTCTTATAACCTTTTGTTGGGGAGAACATGGATCCATGCCGCCAAGGCAGTGCCATCTACATTGAACAAGTGGTAAAATTCGAGTGGGAAAGACAAGAGATTGTGGTACATGGTAAAGACAATATGTGTGCACTGGGTGATGCCATTGTACCCTTCATCAAAGTGGAAGATGACCAGGGGCCGTGGGTATATCAAGTCTCTGACACAGTACCAGTGAAAAGGGTCCCAAAGGGGAAAAGCATCCCAGTTCCTAGAGTACCAACCGCAACTGTCATGGTAGCTTCTGAAATGTTAAAAAATGGTTTCATGGCAGGTAAAGGTTTGAGTGTTGCTCTCTAAGGCATCGTGCAACCGGTTTTTATTCCAAAAAATTTGGATACTTTTGGTTTAAGGATTGAGCCCACTGCTGCAGATGTGAGACGAACCCACAAAATGAAGAAGAAAGCATGGGCTTGCCAAAATCAATCCCGCGTCTGTCTAGATCTTTCGTCAGGCCGGGTATTAGAAAGCAGTTGGCCTCAAAAGTTCTTGGGTCATTGATTGGTGTGGATGGAGATTTGGATAAAGGGTTCGAAAGGTTATTTTCCGAGGTTAAAATGGTAGAAGCTAGTGAAGGGTCTGGCATGGCAGACGTGCAGTTCGTGGGACCAAAGGCAAAGATCAATAATTGGAGGGCTACTCCTCTTCCCACTCAGAGGGAGTCTTGGTGGTTGGCTCTGATTTTCCTTCCTGTTTGTCTGGATTATTTCAGAGTTGTAATCCAGATTTCTTTTTATTTTTTTTGTTCGTCACAGTGTGCAAAACCTTGTTATCCCGTACTTCAATAAAATGAAAGTTTCTTCTTCATTCCTTTTTTTTATTTTAATTTTGTTTTCTTCTTTTCTTTTCTGTACAGTGCCCTTTATACTGGTCCTAATGACATGGCATGCATAAGGAACCCTCAGCCCAGTCTAGAAAATCAATCTGACTCCGAAATGATTATGCATGAAATAGATCATGAGTCAAAATACAATGAGGATGATGCCTTCGAAGAGATTAGTAGGGAACTAAGTCAATTCGAAGAAAAACCCAGTCCTAACTTGAACAATACATAAGCCATCAATCTAGGGGACGCTGATAACATTAGGGAAACTAAAATAAGCGTCCATATTGAGCCGAATATTAGGGGAGAATTAATCAAAACACTTATTGAATTCAAAGACGTTTTTGCATGATTATATGACGACATGCCGGGTTTAAGCACCAATTTAGTGGTACACATATTGCCCACTGACCTGGCACTCTCTCCCGTCAAGAAAAAATTGAGGAAATTCAAAACTGATATGAGTGTGAAAATTAAGGAAGAGATAACCAAACAACTAGATGCAAAGGTTATTCGGGTCACTCGATGTCCTGATTGGTTGGCTAATGTGGTGCCAGTACCGAAGAAGGACGAAAAAATTAGGGTGTGCGTTGATTATCGCAATCTGAACAAAGCAAGCCCATAGGATAACTTTCCATTACCCAACATCCACATCTTTATTGATAATTGTGCCAAACGTGAAATCGGATCTTTTGTGGATCTCTATGTTGGGTATCATCAAATTTTGATGGATGAAGAGGATGCAGAGAAAATGACATTCAACACGCCATGGGGAACTTATTGCTATAGAGTAATGCCATTTGGTCTGAAAAACGCTGGGGCAACATACATGCGAGCAATGACCATTGTATTCTATGATCTGATCCATAAAGAGATTGAGGTGTACATAGATGATGTGATCATTAAGTCAAAATGGCAGACTAACCACATCGCAGATTTGAGGAAATTCTTTTAGAGGCTTCGCAGGTACGACATTAAACTTAACCCTTCCAAGTGTGAATTTTGTGTTCCATCGGGAAAGTTGTTGAGATTCATAGTCAGTCGGAGAGGCATTGAGTTGGATCCATCAAAGATTAAAGCCATCCAAGAATTGCCACCCCCGAAGAACAAGACTGAAGTGATGAGTCTGTTAGGGAGGTTGAATTACATCAGCAGGTTTATTGCTCAACTCACAGCAACTTGTGAACCCATTTTTAAGCTACTTAAGAAGGATGCTACGGTCGAATGGACTGAAGAGTTTCAAGGAGCGTTCGATAAGATAAAGGAGTATTTGTCAAATCCACTTGTGTTGGTTGCACCGGAGCAAGGGAGACCGTTGATTCTTTATTTAACGGTCCAGGAAAATTCATCTGGCTGCGTACTGGGGCAGCATGACATCACCAGCAGGAAGGAGCAAGCCATCTATTTTCTCAGCAAGAAGTTTACAGTTTATGAGGTTAGGTACACTCATCTTGAGAGGACATGTTGCGCCATGACTTGGGTGGCACAGAAATTGAAGCATTATCTATCGTCCTATACTACATACCTCATTTCATGCTTAGATCCGTTAAAGTATATTTTTCAAAAGCCTATGCCCACAGGGAGACTGGCGAAATGGCAAATATTACTCATGGAGTTTTACATCGTCTATGTGATGAGGACTGCAATGAAAGCCTAAGCACTGGCTGGTCACTTGGCGGAGAATCCGGTCGATGAAGAATACGAGCCATTGAGGACATATTTTCCTGATGAAGAAGTGATGCATATCGATGAGCTGGAATTGACTGAAGAATCAGGATGGAAGCTTTTCTTTGATGGAGGCGGCAAATATGAAAGGAGTTGGAATAGGAGTTGTACTTATTTCTGAAACAGGGCACCACTACCCTGTTACGGCCCAACTTCGTTTCTATTATACCAATAATATTACTGAATATGAGGCATGCATTTCGGGTTTGCGGTTAGCTGCAGACATGGATGTTCAGGACGTTTTGGTCTTGGGAGACTCGGACCTCCTAGTACATCAAATCGAAGGATAATGGGAAACACGGGATTTGAAGCTCATACCGTATCGACAATGTTTGCATGATCTTTGTCAGCGGTTTCGATCCATGGATTTTAGGCATATCCCAAGAGTCCATAATGAGGTTGCCGATGCTTTGGCTAACTTGGCAGAAATGTTGCACCATCCAGAAAAAATTCATGTTGATCCACTACATATTCAAGTCCGTGATCAGCATGCTCATTGTAACACGGTGGAAGAAGAATTTGATGGCGAACCATGGTTCCATGATGTGAAGGAGTACATCAGGATGGGGATATACCCAGTGCAGGCCACATAAGATCAAAAGAGAGCCATTCGATGGTTGGCAAGTGGATTTTTCCTCAGTGGAGGAGTGTTGTATAAAAGAACACCCGATCTTGGATTGTTAGGTGCGTAGATGCTAAACAAGCTACGGCAGTCATGACGGAAGTACATTCTGGAGTTTGCGGGCCGCACATGAGTGGATTTGTATTGGCGAAGAAGATCCTTCGAGCAGGGTATTATTGGCTCACTATGGAGCGATATTGTATTAGCTTCGTGCGCAAATGTCATCAATGCCAGATACACAGAGATTTGATTCATTCTCCGCCATCGGAATTGCACACAATGTTGGCACCCTGGCGCTTCGTTGCTTGGGGCATGGATGTCATTGGGCCCATTGATCCAGCAGTATCCAATGGACACAGGTTCATTCTGGTGGCCGTTGATTACTTTACCAAATGGGTTGAGGCTAAAACTTTCAAGTCTGTAACCAAGAAGGCAGTGGTTGATTTTGTACACTCAAATATCATCTGTCGATTTGGAATCCCAAAGGTAATCATCACAGATAATGGTGCTAATCTTAACAGCAATTTAATGAAAGAAGTATGTCAGCAGTTTAAGATTATGCATCGCAATTCCACCCCATATCGTCCCAAGGCGAATGGAAAAGTTGAAGCAGCCAACAAAAATATAAAGAAGATATTGAGGAAAATGGTAGAAAGTTCTAGGCAATGGCATGAAAAGTTAACATTTGCATTGTTGGGTTATCGCACTACTATTCGTACTTCAGTAGGTACAACTCCTTATCTATTGGTATATGGCACTGAAGCAGTGATCCTTGCGGAATTTGAAATCCCGTCCCTTCGGATTGTCACCGAGGCTGAGATTGATGATGATGAGTGGGTCAAAACCCGTTTGGGGCAGTTGAGTTTAATTGATGAAAGACGATTGGCAGCAGTATGTCATGGCCAATTGTATCAAAAGATGATGGCAAGAGCATATAACAAGAAGGTGCGTCCCCGGAAGTTTGAAGTAGGGCAGCAAGTGTTGAAACGGATCCTTCCATATCAGGCTGAAGCAAAGGGCAAGTTCGCCCCGAACTGGCAAGGACCGTCCATTGTAACCAGAGTATTGTCCAATGGCGCTTTATGTTTGACAGATATTGAAGGAAAATGCATAGATATGGCTATCAATTTCGATGTAGTCAAGAGATATTATGTATGATTTCTTTAATATAATCATTGATTGTTTGTACTTGGCATTATCTCGAAGGTTGAAATGACGAAGGCAATTTGTACTGCTATCTAAACACTTTACCCTTTATTCCTCCTTTTGAGCCTTATTTACTTTATTTCGTACCCCTCTTTTGGAATAAATAACCAAAAAGAAAAGAAAGAGAAGAAAGAAAAAAAAGTAAGGGAAAAGAAAACAGAAAATGAAAATAATAATGAATGAAAAGAAAAACTGTAAAAATAGGGAATTGGGATGAACTACGTTTGACTTGATTCCTTTTAAGGATACGTAGGCAGCTTTACGCCTCGGTCATAGGGAAATAAAAATCAAAAGGGTCCCCAAGCAAGAAACTGGGGCAGAAGCTGTGTTTGTAATGAGAAAGTTGGTTCCAAAAGTTGTAATTGTAGCCCGCTGGATTTGATTTTAACTTTTGATACCCTTTTCTATCCAAACCTACTCAAGAATCCATGTTAACATCCAAAGAAAGACCTCCCGATCAGTCTTCGAAAAGTGCCAAGTCAAGCAAGTAAAGATAATTCATACCAGGGGCAATACTCCGGTTTTGAGCAAGAAAAATAAAAAATGAGAGAGTCTTATTAGTGAAAATCCGCAAGGGTACTGTAAGGCGATGTAAGCTGAGTGAAGTCCAAAAAATGAGAGAGTCTTATTAGTAAAAACCCGCAAGGGCACTGTAAGGCGATGTAAGCTGAGAGAAGTCCAAAAAATGAGAGAGTCTTATTGGTGAAAACCTTCACAGGCACCATGAGGCGACAAGGAATTGAGAAAGGGACAAATGAAGTGAGGTTGATGGCAAAAGATTCGTCAAGGCATCAAGTTGAACGAAGATGGGGATTCGACAAAAAGAGTTGGTTGAGGAACACTTTGAGGCACAAAGCAAGACTATTAGGAAATTGATTGATTGAATAGGCTGGGTTGATTAATCCGTGTGAGCACGTAATTTTTGCCCCAAGCAGTTAATTCCAAAATAAAAAAAAAACAAAAATGATTTTTGATTGCAATTAGTTTGATTAGTGTGTAGAAAATACCAGTGTTTGTATCAATTGTTAAAAAATATATAAAAAATAAAATTTAAAATGAAAAAAGGAAATTAATTGGAAAATGTCACAAAAATATAAAGTAATTATTAGGAATTGGAAAATAAAGGGAAAATATACAAAAATTGGAAAATCAAAGGAAATACAAATACACAAGGAAAATAAGTCTAAAATACAAAGGAAAATACAGAAAATTAAATAAATACAATTTAAAAATAACAAAAATACAAAAATACAATTTGAAATACCAAAATTGGGCCAAATACACGAAATATTCAAGCCCAAAACGGACCAGGCCCAAAGGAAAACTAACCAGCCGCCTATACAAAGATCCAAACGACACCGTATAAACACGATAAATCTGGACCATTGATCAATTGATCGAACGGCCCAAGAATAGCGGTTGCCCAATAAGTGAAACGACGTCGTTAATCTAAAGCAATCAGAACCGTCCATTTAATTGATCAAACGGATGAAAGGAGGGCCTCACTAAAACCAAACGACGTCGTTAAGACAAAATAATCACAACCGTCTATCTAATTGATCTAACGGACAAGATGAAGTCTTTACTTAAACCATACGACATCGTTTTAAGGCCAAAATAATCCTGGCCATTCATCTCATCTAATCCAACGGTTGAGAACCATCACTACACGTTTAATATATCTATATACCACTGATACATATCAATACATACACATTATACAACTCGTCTTCTCTAAAAACCCTAGCCGTCCTAATTCGCTCTCAACAGCCCGCCGGAAACCTACCGGCGGGGAACCTTATTAGTTCAGATCAAGATACCACGAACACCCCTGAACCTATTCCTCTTCCTCTTTCACCCCATCACCTTAGTTCCAGCCAAAAACCTCTCATTCTGCTCGAATCTTGAAAAATAGGTCGCCGGAACCCTAGCCGGCGACCACCACTTTTGAATCAGCTCTCACCCTTAACACCCCAGAACCGCCTGAAACTCCTCTTTCACCCTATCTAACTACCTTCCCTCGAATATAACTCAAACCCTTCGAATATCAAAAAGTTTCTCGCCAGAACCCTACTCCGGCGAGCACCCAAAACCAAAACCTTTCAAAAAACCACACCTATAGTCTCTGAAACGCTGGAAAATCAAGAAAAGAAGAAAGAAAATGAAGAAAAATGAAGAAAAGAAGGAAAATCAAGAACCAGAAAGGAAAATGAAGAAAGAAGAAGAAAAGAAAAGAAAATAGAAAAGAACGAAAGAAAATACGAAAAGCTAAGTCCCAAAACTTTAGTGAAATATGTTTCTCAAATCTTCTACCCCTTCTTTTATTTTTTACTAAATGTTCGAATCTTTCTGTTCTTCCATGAAACCTGCCTTGATCAGTGTCTTTTTGGATCTAGTGCATGTTTAAAAATCCCTGTATATGTTAAAATTGACTAAATGCCCTGAATCTACCTCTGTGNCAAGGATTGAGTGGCGAGGTTCGACCGATTATGTTTCCAGCAGGGTGATTTCCTTCTTAAAGGCACAACAGATGGTTGGGAAAGGATGTTTATCATATTTAGCATTTGTGAGAGATGTTGGAGCTGAGACTCCTAGTATTGATTCTGTGCCCGTTGTGAGAGAGTTTCCAGATGTATTTCCAGTAGACCTGTCGGGCATGCCGCCGGACAGGGACATTGACTCCGGTATTGATCTGGTGTCGGGCACTCAGCCCATCTCTATTCCTCCCTATCGTATGGCACCAGCAGAGCTAAAAGAGTTGAAGGATCAGCTTCAGGAACTCCTAGAAAAGGGGTTCATTCGCCTGAGTGTTTCACCGTGGGGTACACTGGTCTTATTTGTAAAGAAAAAGGATGGCACAATGAGAATGTGCATTGATTACAGACAGTTGAACAAGGTGACAGTGACGAACAAGTACCCACTACCACGTATCGAGGATTTGTTTGATCAGCTTCAGGGAGCAAAGGTATTCTCTAAGATTGACCTCCGATCAGGCTATCACCAGCTAAAGATTAGGGATTCAAACATTATGAAGACAACTTTCAGGACAAGATATGGGCACTATGAGTTTCTGGTTATGTCATTTGGGCTGACTAATGCCCCAACCGCGTTCATGCACTTGATGAATAGTGTATTTCGGCCGTATCTCGATTCATTTCTGATCGTGTTTATTGACGATATTCTGGTGTACTCGCGTAGCCAGGAGGAGCACGCGTAGCACTTGAGGGTGGTATTACAGAGATTGAGAGAGGAAAAACTTTATGCAAAGTTCTCCAAATGTGAGTTCTGGCTTAGTTCCGTGGCTTTTCTGGGACACATGGTGTCCAGTGATGGTATTCAAGTTGACCCAAAAAAGATTGAGGCGGTGCAGAGTTGGCCTAGGCCGTCCTCAGCTATTGAGATTCGGAGTTTCCTTTGTTTGGCATGTTATTACCGCAAGTTCGTTCAGGTTTTTTCATCTATTGCTTCGCCTTTGATGAAGTTGACGTAGAAGAATGCTCCATTTTTGTGGTCGAATGAGTGTGAGGAGAGCTTCCATAAGCTCAAGTGAGCTTTGACCACAACTTCGGTACTAGTATTGCCATCAGCTTCAGGTTCTTACATGGTGTATTTTGATGCTTCGAGAGTTAGGATCGGTTGTGTATTGATGCAGGAGGGTAGAGTTATTGCTTATGCTTCTCGTCAGTTAAAGCCCCGTGAGAAGAAATATCATGTTCATGACTTAGAGTTGGCTGCTATAGGTCATGCCTTGAAGATTTGGAGGCACTATCTATATGGCATATCTTGTGAGGTGTTCACTGACCATCGCAGTCTTCAGCACTTGTTAAAGCAGAATGATCTTAATTTGAGGCAACAGAGATGGCTTGAGTTATTCAAGGACTATGATATCACCATTTTGTATCATCCGGGGAAGGCCAATATAGTGGCTGATGCTTTGAGCTGAAAGGCAATCAATATGGGTAGTTTGGTGTACATTCCAGTTGGGGGGAGGCCCTTTGCAGTTGATGTTCAGGCCTTGGCCAATCGGATGGTGAGGTCTGAGCCCAGTCGGGTGTTGGTTTGTGTGCTT
Source organism: Nicotiana glauca (assembly GCA_026770625.1). NCBI lineage: Eukaryota > Viridiplantae > Streptophyta > Magnoliopsida > Solanales > Solanaceae > Nicotiana > Nicotiana glauca. The sequence continues at coordinate 49,986 of MU741696.1, forward strand.
TCCCGATCTTCTTTGTTTGACCGCATTAGGGAGCGCCAATATGATGACCCGCATTTGCTTGTCCTGAAGGACAGGGTCCAGCATGATGATGCTAGAGATGTGACTATTGCGGATGATGGTGTGTTGCGGATGTAGGGCTAGATTTGCGTGCCCAATGTGGATGGGCTCCGAGAGTTGATATTAGAGGAGGCCCACAGCTCGCGGTATTCCATTTATCCGGGTGCCGCGAAGGTTTACCAGGATTTGAGACAGCATTACTGGTGGAGGAGGATGAAAAAGGATATTGTGAGTTATGTGGCTCGGTGTCTCAACTGTCTGAAGGTCAAATATGAGCATCAGACGCCCGGTGGTGTGCTTCAGCGCATGGATATTCCCGAATGGAAATGGGAGAGGATTACTATGGACTTCGTGAGTGGTCTCCCTTGGACATCAAGGAAGTTTGATTCAGTTTGGGTGATTGTGGATCGGCTGACCAAGTCCGCGCACTTCATTCCTGTATGTACCACCTATTCTTCGGAGCGGCTAGCAGAGATTTTCATCCGGGAGATTGTGCGGTTGCATAGGGTTCCGGTTTCTATTATATCAGATAGGGGTACTCAGTTTACCTCTCAGTTCTGGACGACGTTTCAACGAGAGTTAGGTTCATAGGTAGAGTTGAGCACAGCGTTTCATCCTCAGACGGACGGGCAGTCCGAGCATACCATTCAGATATTGGAGCACATGTTGTGTTCCTGTGTTATTGACTTTGGAGGTTCTTGGGCGGAGTTCTTGCCACTTGCGGAGTTTGCTTATAACAAGAGCTATCAATCCAGCATTCAGATGGCGCCGTATGAGGCCTTATATGGGAGACGGTGTAGATCTCCGGTTGGTTGGTTTGAACCCGGTGAGGTTAGACTATTGGGGACAGAGTTGGTCCAGGATGCCTTAGATAAGGTAAAGGTGATTCAGGAGAGACTTCGCACAACCCAGTCGCGTCAGAAGAGTTATGCGTACCGGAAGGTTCGAGATGTATCTTATGCGGTGGGCGAGAAGGTCTTGTTGAAGGTTTCGCCTATGAAAGGCGTTATGAGGTTTGGAATGAAAGGGAAGTTGAGTCCACGGTTCATTGGACCTTTTGAGATACTTAGGAGGATTGGGGAGGTGGCCTATATGCATGCTTTGCCACCCAGCTTGTCGGGAGTTCACCCGGTGTTCCATGTTTCTATGCTTCGGAAGTATGTTGGGGACCCGTCTCATGTGTTAGACTTCAGCACGATCCAGTTGGATGAGGACTTGACCTACGATGTGGAGCCAGTGGCTATCTTGGGTCGTTAGGTTCGAAAGTTGAGATCAAAGGACATAGCTTCGGTGAAGGTGCAGTGGAGAGGTCGGCCCGTGGAGGAGGCCACTTGGGAGACCGAGCAGGAGATGCGGAGAGAATATCCTCACTTATTTGAGACTCCAGGTATGTTTCTTGACCCGCTCGAGGACGAGCGTTTGTTTTAGTTGGGGAGGATATGACGACCCGGCCTGTCATCACGTGAGTTACCGCCCCGTTTCCCTCATATTATACTTCATTATGTTTCATTATCAGTAATTGAATTAATTGGGTAGGATTGGATTTGTTTTAGTTGGAAATGAGACACTTAGTCTCTTAAAGGGAAACTTGTTTTGGAAAAGTAAACTGGAAGTTGACTATTTAGTTAGAGGGCTCGGATGGGATTTCTGATGATTCAGTTAGCTTCGGGGGTTGGTTTGTGACTTAGGAGTGCAATCGGAATTGAATTTGGAGGTCCGATGTAGAATTAGGCTTGATTTGGCTAAGTTTGAATTTTGACGAATTCTGGTGGGTAGGTGAGATTTTGATTCGAGGGTTGGAATGGAATTCCGAGAGTTTCAGTAGCTTCTTTAGATGATTTTGGATATGTATGCAAATTTTCAGGTCATTCGGACATCGTTTGGTCGGGTTTTTGATTGAATGCGCATTTTGGAAATTTTAGTGAAAACTAGGCTTGAATCCGATGTATTTTATAGGTTTTAGTGTTGTTTGATGTGTTTTGAGGATTGGAACAAGTTTGAATAAGGTTATAGGATGTGTTGGTGCTTTTGGTTGAGGTCCCGGGGGCCTCGGTGTGATTTCGGGTGGTTAAACGGGAATTTTGGAAGTATGTTGCAGGTCTGAAACTTCTACCTTCTGTTGTTTCCGCATCTGCGGAAAAGGAGCCGCTGAAGCAGTTCCGCAGATGCGGCGGGATAGCCGCATAAGCGGTTAGGCGTGGCCCAGGGCAATTCCGCATAAGCGGACTGGGGGGGGTCGCTTCAGCGGGTTCACTTAAGCGGATAATACACCGCAAAAGCGGTCGATGGAGGACCACAAAAATGGATGCCTAGTCCCGTAATTGGTCCCACAAATTTTTAAGTGTGACCGCATAAGCGGTCCATTTGTCGCATAAGCGGTACCGCAGGTGCGGTTAAAGGACCGCAGAAGCGGAAATCGGGCCTGTGTTTAATGAATAGTGTTCGCGAATTTTAGAAGTTAAGAAAATATTTAGGACTTCGACTAGGGTTGTTCTTGGGCGATTTTGAGGAGAAATCGAAGGAGCTTCATCAGGTAAGAACTATTAGCCTCGGAATATGTTATTTTGGTGTAAAAACATTGATTAATCACTGAATTTCAAGGATTTAAAGGTTAAAAATGGAGGTTAGGGCTTGAAAACTCAAGAGAGTTTAAATATGAGTTTGGAGGGGCAAACGAACTCCGATTTTTGTAAATTTGATATGTATAGACTCGTGGCGAGACGAGGAATCCAGTGATGTAAATTTTGGAATTTTTCGAGAAGTGGGCCCGGGGCTCGGGTTTTGCCAACTTCGTGATTTTTAGTATTTTTCGAGTAATTTCGATTGGGTTATGTTTCTTTAGCATATAGTAATGTATTTGTTGTGGTTTTGACTAGATTCGACGTGCGAGGAGGTCGATTCAAGAGGAAAGGACATTTCAGACTAGTCTACGGCCGGCTTGAGGTGAGTAATAGATGTAGATGATGACCTGAGGGTTTGAAACCCCGGTATCTCACATTGTGACACTGTATTGAGGCGAGACACGTACTCTATGGTGAGTGCGGGGTCGTTTGTGAACAGGGCTATGGATTAGTCCGTCCGAATGATGTCTATACTGTGTTATTGACTAGAAATTTACAGGTAAACATCCTACTTGGATTGCTATGAACATATTTGGGCTGTGTGCCAACTATTTGGATCCCTTAGGGATTATTATCACTGTTGCCATGAAATTGACCATGTTTCCATGATATCAGTCCTGAGTTAAGTACTATCGAGAAATGATTAGCAATCTTCTAAGGTTTTAAATCACTTAAACTATAATACATGTTAAATGGGACCGAAAATGGTAAACTTGATTGTGCCTGTGTGGCTTGCATGCATATATAACTGGACTGATTGTGGACCGGGCTGCACGCCGCAACGAATGCTACTATGTCATTGCACTTGGGCTGTAGGAGCCCCTCCGGAGTCTGTGCCCCCACAGTGAGCGCGGGTACCCAATGGATTGGGCTGTACGCCGCAGCAGTCATGTGCATTGCATTGCATTCATGCATTGATATCTATTCGTCTATCTGTCGTTGATTATTGTTGTTTCATCGTTTAATATGCTAAGTGTTTATTTTCAGCTTTGCATTGTGGTATTTCGGGATTTCTTACTTTCAGTCATTATATATGTCTATTACCACTGAGTTGGAAGTACTCACTTTACTCCCTGCACCATGTGTGCAGATTCAGGTGTCCCAGAGACTTAGCTGAGCATTCACTGTCTTCCAGAGTTTTATCTGAGTTGTCGAGGTAGCTGCCTGACGTTTGCAGGACCCGACTTCTCCCTTTTATTCAGCTTTATTTCCGCATTCTAGACTTATGTATTTCAAATATTTATTGCTCCGTTGTTTAGAGGCTCTAGACTTGTGACTCCAGATTTTGTTGGAATTGTTTCGTCAGATATTTCGGCCTGTTCCGTATTGTTTTTTAATTATAAATATCAGCTTATTATTTTAAACTATTAAAATCCCTTAAATTGTCGGTAATGAATTATCAGGTTGGGTTCGTGAGTGATAATTGGTCAGGCTTGCCTAGCTATATGATTTGGCGCCATCACGACCGGGTTTGGGTCGTGACATAAAGCCCGTTTTTGTGAAAGAGTCACCAGTGCTTCCATGAACATAATCATTTTTGAATAAATAACAACATAAACAAAATGCGGCATATTTCTTCACATTATACTCCAACCATCTAGAATACGAACCTTTAAACCAACCAGAACCAAATTGACACATTTTATTCCCGAATAAAGTTTTAGAAAATTTATGATCAACCGGTTGGCAAGGGCCATTTTGAATGTAGTGTCTTCTTACGTCATTCCGTATTCTAAGACTATATTTATCAATGAGTACTCTCTCTCCAGGGTCGGAATTGAGTAATTTCTCATCAAACTCATCTATAAGATGAGAGGAATTGTTTCTAAGACAAGAACTTGGTTGAGAAGAATTAAACTTCGTCAAAAATACATCCATCTCAATTCACAAGAACAAGAGCTTCATACAAAAAATGAGTTCAATAAATTTTATAGTCTATCAAGAATAGAAATTCATCAAATGCAAAAAGGGTCAATGTAGAAACCACAACAAGAGAAATTTTGATTTAATTACCAGTGGCAACCTAAATTTTGGGGATTCTTGAACCAAAACTTTCAAGCCTAAATAAAATCATAGGCAAATATACCGAAAGGGCTAAGCACTCTCAGTATTTTTTGCAAATAATAGTTACAGGTTTAGCAGAAAAACTGAATGTATAAATATATAAGTAATTCCTTTTTCCCATTAATCCCTTTCTATAAGCTAAGTCCACAAGATATGAAAATGGTTTACCATCAAACAATGTCCAGAAGGACTAAGCTCAAAAATCAGATTGAAACACAAGTATTACTTTTTATTAGCGCTAATCCTTTACTTTTTTTTTATGGAGAAAGAAAATAAGAAAATAAGAAAACAAGAATATAAGAATCTGGAGAAAGAAAATCCATGTAAAGCACGCGTATGATCTAGTGAAATCTATCCCAAATTCTCCATGCTCTTACAATTTATAAATAAAAATTAAGTTTCAAAGTAAGAGAAGCACTAACCAGATATTCGATGCCCGCTACTTTTTCAAAGTAATAAGAGGAATTGAGATTGAGGAAGAATAGTTCTCTATTTTGGATTCAGGAGTGATGGCTGAGGGGAGCTTCTGCGTTTGAGCGAGGAAGAACTAGGAAAGATTTACTGGTTTAGGGATTTAATATTTTGGGGCTTTTGGGTAGGATTTTGTAGAAGAACTAAATAATAAAATTGACTATAATCTATAACTATTAAAATATAATAAAATTGAGAAAAGGTCAAATAAAAAACTATAAATTAGTCAACTGTTGACTAGTGACTAATAAATAGTACTATTGTACTAATATAATTGATTTTTCCAGTTATAAAAAGTGAAAGAAACAAAAAAAGAAATATTTGTTGAAAGGGGTTTCGAACTTCAGTCCTTTGTAGCAAAAGGAAGGTAAATACTGCTGACAGGTGGACCATTGCTCCAAGCATCATTTCGATTTTAAGGGGGCCACGAAAAATATTTAAGGGATCCCTAAAGTATATACAACTATACATACAATATATATACAGTATTTTTGTCGAAGCTAACGGATACACGTGACCCCTCAAGGCCTAGTGTAGGTCCGCCTCTGGTTGAGCTGACAAAAAATGAATTATACAAAAAACTCCTATCAGTGAGTTTTGAATTCCATGATTTTTATTAGATCTCTAGTATAATATGCTAGAATTCATATAAGGAGAGTTTCGAACCCCAAATTGCAGTGCTAAAATTTCACAATTCAAAATTTCAGTATACCGGAGACTTTTCATGTTTAATTAAGGGTCATTTCGTTCATATTTTATTTTTACATTAAAAATTAATTATTATTTAAGTACTTTACTAATGCTGGCTATTTTTCAATTGCATGGCCAAAAAGTGGGCAACCATACTATTTTTGAAGCACAGACATTCAAACGGGGGTTGACATATATACAACTTTCAAATGGTGGTTTACAATATACCCTATTTTTGTAGCGTTTCTTGAGTTCATTATGAAATTTTATGTGTTTTGAAATCCAATTCATGGTTTCGGATATTAGTTTGGTATTTCGATCAAGCGAGCGAGTTCGTATGATATTTTTAGATTTGTGTGGATGTTTGATGTGGACACCCCCCTGAGTGAGTTTCAAACGTGTTTCACATTGATTTGGCCATGTTCATAGTTGTTGTTGTTGGGCACGTGTTTCAGGTCTCGCAAATACGAGTGCAACAACCCGACTAATCATTTTTCTTTCTAGATCCACGTTCCCCTATTTAATACTTCTCATATGTGCTTTACTCTTTTACGACTTGGGGGGATGATTAGTTGGTTTTGAAAGTGTTCGGGTTGAATTCGAAACATTTAGTTCCATAATAGTGGCCTAAGGTGGCCAAGTTTGACATGAGTCAATATTTTGAGTAAACAACCTCATAACCACGATTTGAAGGTTCAAATATGTCCGTATAATGATTTTGGACTTAGGCATATATGCGGATTGAGTTTCAGGTGATCCGGGAGTGTTCCGACGCTTAATGTTTATAGTTGGTGCCTTGAAGGTTTTAGAGTATCAAAATTTTGGTTTGAAGTAGACCTTTGCGTTATCGATATCCATTTGAAATTTTGAGCCTGTGAATTGGTTCATATGATAATTTTTTACTTGTGCCTAAAATTTGCATCGTTATGAGTTGTCTAAGTATGATTTGTCGGGTTCAAGGCTAGTTAAAGAAGTTTGACATTAAAAGGTTGGTTAATTTGGTTTTAATGTACGGTTCTTAGTTCCGATATTGTCTTGTGTGTTCTGTGACTTCAAGTAGGTTCATATTATGTTTATGGACTTGTTGGTGCATTTGGAAGGGGTCCTGGGAGGTTTGGGGTTGTTTCTTGCCACATAGAGTGAAGTCCAAAATAGCTGATTTTCTACTAGCAGTTTCTTTCTTCATGACGCAAAAGGTGGGTTGCATTCACGATGCAGGATTTGGGATGAGGGATCTTTGTTGCCTTCACATTAGAGGTGTCTCGATCACTAAGATTTGGGGCCATTGGCCTTTGCGATCAGTATTGCTGGGTCGTGTTCGCGTAGATGGAGGCTAGTTGTGGGGAGACGCGAGCTTTAGCCTACGCATTCGCGAAGGGCAGCTCGCATTCACAAAAAGTCAGTCATATTAGATATCACGATTGTGAGTGCCCTGCTGCCTTCGGGATGAAGCTTTTCTGGCTAGACGTAGGTTTACCTTCGCGATCGTGAGGGTCTTTCCGCAATCGCGAAGAAAGACCACTGGGCAGAACCTTATTTTAAATCGAGACTTAGGCCATTCTTTTTCATTTTTCACATCTCTTAGCCGATTTTGGAGCTCTTGGAGGGGGATTTTTCATCTACAATTTTAGGGTAAGTGATTCTTACCCTATATGAGTTTAATACATAGATTGTGGGTATATTCTAACATAGAAATTATTGAAGTTATGGGATTATGTTGAAAAACCTAGAGTTTGATAATAATGGGATTAGACCACAAAATCGATTATGGTATTGAGTATAAGTTAGGTATATGAGTTCGTAAAGTCATGGGTAACATTTATCTACAATTTTTTTTTAATCCGGACATGTGGGCCCTAGGTGACTTTTAGGAACTTTCGAATTGGGTAATTACTCTAATAGATGAATCATGAACTTTTCAGAATATATTGATTAGTTTGTACAACTTTTGACTAGTTTCAGGTTGCTCGGCATTATTTTATGGCTAATAGTGTGCTTGAAGTTACGAGTGGTGAACGTGGAAGTGAGGCAAGTCTCTTGTCTAGTCTTGTAAGAGGGAACTATCCCCGTTGGTTCTTAAATTATTATGTGCTACTAGTTGTTGATGCTACATACGCACGAGGTGACAAGAGTCCATACGTAGTTAAAAGAATGTTTACGTCCGGGTTGAATTAGGACTTTATCATGCAATATTTATATTATTTGAACTAAATTTGTTAGCTTAATTACTTGAATTATAATTGAGAATTTGATTTGGGATTATGTTAGGCCGAGCTCCATTACCTTGAGTTTTGGCGGAATACTTGATTGCTGGTGTCGCGCCCCTTTTTTCTCGCGAAATCGGGTTTCTACATTTCTGGGACAACTCCTTTCCTTTTGGACAAGGTAAGGGATTTGAAGAGTCTCCACCTAACGTATTAAGGTGCATTAGGGCACCTAATGCAATTAAGTCATATAACCACTTTACATCACCAGAGATTGGTTAAGGGCTCGAAATTACCTTGAGGGGAAGGTGTTAGGCACCCCTCGAGGCCCACAATGGTGGGTCGCGGCCGGACTTAAATTAAGCGAATTAGTCTTATGGGAAAATAAAATAATTTAGACAACAACAACAACAACAACAACAACAACCTAGTGTATTCCCACAAGTGGGGTCTGGGGAGGGTAATATGTACGCAGACCTTACCCCTACCCCGAGGGGCAGAAAGGCTGTTTCCAGGTGACCCTCGGCTCAAGAAGGAAAAATTTAGACAAATAGATATTATTTTAAAACAGGAATTAAAGGGCTCCTAGGTTTCTTAGCCTATAGGATCATTTCCATGCAATACTTGCTAACTTTCCCCAAGTTGGGGTGCCACACATATTATTAGCGCACGGGTCATCATTTCCTTTACTACCCAATTACTATCTTTTAGTTGTTACCTAAGCGTTCTAGTAGCTTCTAACTCGTGCCTTATGCGTGCACTACCTGTCCCTTTCCTATGGTCCTGGAGGTATTTAGGACCTCTATTTAGGATGGTTCTAGACTGACCTATGTTGCTTAAATGATAAAAAGCTAGGCAACAAACAAAATTCAAATAGGAATATCATGTAAGGAGTAGATAAGGGCTCTTGTTAACCTCCACAAATAGACAACAAATGCATGCAATTAAACATAAAACGTTATTGATTTAGGATCCAATAGGCAGGATATCTAGATGAGCAGAAAAGAATATACGAAAGCCGCATATTGAAACGAGCATTGGGACCTACGGGCTTGCCAACTGATTTGATTAAGTTCTGAATCTGGACATGATTCAAGCAGCACAAGATCATAGTTTTTGGCCCATGATTCTTAATAAAACAACAGGTTTGCCTGCTGTTAACAAGAACAGAATTTATAGGCATGATGTCTAAAGGTTGATTAAAGACCTATAACATTATTTCTAAGCGAATTACTGATGAAAATATGTTTTATCTCTTTAGATCCTATAGGCATGCTGTCTAATTTGCAGAACTAATTAACTCTTATAGACATGATTTCTAGGTGTTGAAATTGATCTGTTTATTTCCTATAGGCATGGTATCTAAGTTGAAACTGATTTTTTTTACTTCCTATATGCATGATATCTATCAATCACATATGGACACATTGCTAGGAAAGGTAAATTATTCAAACAGATAGAATCCTATAGACATGGTCACTACTGCATGTAAGTTAGAAATGTTCATGGATCCTATGGACATGATTTCTAATGCATAGGGGCCTATAGACATGATTTCTAGCATGCGAGTGAAATACAACATAAAGCAATCAGAAAATCCTATAGGCATGATCTCTAAATAAGCAGTAACATTCACATAATCACCAACAAACCTATGGGAAAGATTTCTACCCAAGTTCCAAATAAAGATATAGAGAAATCCCCCACCTTTTACTAATAAACCCCAGATCTGTTTATTACAAAGATTATTACATCCCAGAATGAATAAGTTACAAAATAATGTCTATTACACTATAGGGAGCCTTAGCAGGATCAATATAAACCTGGGAGCCAGGCCTTCAAAGACTACAACTTTGAAACACTAGCAACGATCTAGAATACCTTAAACCAAGCTTCCAGTGTATCAAAGTTCTCAAAGAGCTTCAGGGACCTCGGGCAATGCTCATACTAGAACCACACATTCAACACAAAATTCATATGAGACTGGAAAACCACTATATTGAAAGTATATATGCATTTTTTAAAAATATGAGGGAAAAATTGGGTATCAACAGTTGGTGAAAACATTATGCTTTCTTTGAGTGCCATCCTTGTGTTGTAGTTTTCTTAACCTGTAGTTCGAAGAGTTTCTCTATACCTGTGGATCGGGACGAACACCTTGGCACACACACACATACATACATACACACATATATATATATATACATATATATATATATACACACACATATATATATACATATATATATATACACACACATATATATATGTATACATACACACACACACACATACAGAGTCTCTCACACACACATATGTATTGAGATTTAACCTTGGATCGGGCTGTATGACCTCGGTAGTGTATCTAGACAATTATTATAGATCGGGCCGTACGATCTCAGCCTAACTCGTGCGTAAAAATAGTTAGGAGTCCAAATATACATGATATTTTCTTCATGACTTGAGAGTTGATATTTACTTGATGGTTCTTATTTGTTGAGATGACATGAAATAATTACGTTATCTTTTGTCTCTTATTTCATTGTTACTATTGTATTTCATGCATATTTACAATTCCCACACTTTATTTATTGAACACTATTATGTGTCGATGTTGAGCCCTCGCCACTACTTCTTCGAGGTTAGACTAGATACTAATAGGGTACACGCTGATTATGTGTTCATGCTACACTTCTGCACAAATGGTGCAGGTTCTCAGGCAGGTACATCTGGTGTACGTTTTAGCACGCATCCACATTATCCGGAGACATAATGGTGAACTGCTCCCCCATGATCCGACCCACAACACCTGAGTCTCCTTCTTGTTGTATTTACTATTTTTGCCTATTTTATTTCAGACAGTCATTATAGGGGTTTTGTATATTCTACTAGATTGCTCATACACTTTTGACACATGGTTTTGGGAAGTTTTAGTAGATGTTTATTGTTTTTTCCTAACATTATAACCATTTTATTGTTATGTCTCATTTATGTATTATATCACCATGATCTTTCTTATTTACTTGCTTTATTAAATAAAAATTCATGATTTCCCAAGCGGTAAAATGAATAATTAATTTTATAGTTTACCGGTTGACTTGCCTAACGGCGACGTTGGGCGCCATCATGGATTATAGAGGGTTTTGGGTTGTGACAACTTGGTATCATAGCACTAGGTTTACATAAGTCTCACGAGTCATGAATAAGCCTTGTTGAGTTTTCGGATCGGTGTGAAGACATCCGTACTTATCTTCGAGAGGATATAGGGTATTAGGAAATTTCCCTTTATTCATCTCCATCGTACAGTTGATGTTGTGCTAAGTATATTTCTCTTATACTCTCATAGATGATGATATCTCAAGCCACTACTATACAAGTTGGAAAAGAAGTTGCTCCCCCGATTTTTAGAGGTTGAGGAAGGGCCGCATCTACTGCTAGAGGACAAGGGCGTCATAGAGTTTCTCCTATTATGCCACTAGTGGATCCAATGAAAGTTCCTGTTATTGAGGAGCAGGATGAGGCACCTGCAGCTGAGCTGGCCCTGGCGGATTTCATGACTGCACCAGGATATCAGGAGGTCTTGGGTTGTATGCTATGGTTCATGGGATTCGGTAATTCAGGCTAGGCTATTTCTAGCAGACCCAGCAACATCTCAAGCGGGAAGGGGAGCACATACCTATACCGCTCAAGCTCAAGGGCATGTTTCTATCGCTTATCAGACCCTAGGTGCACTACCTGCAGGTAGGCACATCTAGTTGCAGTGGTTATACCAGAGCCCAGATCAGCCGCGGCCATTGAGCAGCAGAAGTAGCTGGACAAATATACTAGGCTACATCCTCATATCTTTAGCGGTGAGCGGCATGAGGATCCACAGAACATCATTGATGTTCCAGGGACAGACATCATAATATGGGAGTATTGGAGTCCCACGGGGTGTACTTCACCATATTTATGTTGGAGGGCAAGGCCCGTAAATGGTGGTAGTCTTATCTTTATAGCAGGCTAGCAGGTTCACCTTCCTTGACTTGGGAGTAGTTCACACATCTCCTTTGGAGAGGTATATTCAACCCTCTTAGAGGAAAGAGTTACGGGGTCAAATCGAGCGGCTCCAGCAGGGTTAGATATGTGTGACCTATTATGAGGCGAGATTCTTTGAGTTGTCTCCCCATGTGTTGATGCCCAATTTTTCCCTATATATTTTTAAATATGCAAAATACCTTCAAAATTGCGCATATATATATATTATATATATATGCACATATATAAGCATGCCCAAGGTTTTTATTATTTTTTCCATAATTTTAAGGTTTTAAATTGATTTATTTTCTTCCTTTTTATCAATAAAATCTCAATAATTATATCAAAAAATTATTTTTTGATAATTCATCTATTGTATTTCTATATTTATACCAAAATATGGCTAAGGTAATTTTTATATATTTTTACAATTACATTTAGTATTTTTAAAGTTAAATTGCACATAATTGCAATTTTAGCCTTTTTAAAATTTAATTATGTTTTATATGCATAAAATTGGATCCTGTATTTTTAAATTGCTAATTATGTATTCTAAATTATTTTAGCACTTTTAAATTATTTTCAGAACTTACCTACTATTTTTTACAAATTTAAAAAAGGGAAAACTGGCTATTTAAATAATAGCCCGCATTTGTATTTCAATTATAACCAAATACACCCCTGGCCCAATTGAAACCCCAACCCAATTAATCCAACCCACTTTTATAACCCGCCCATCCTGGAACCAATCTTGGTCGTTGATCTCAAGAGTTCAACGGTCCAAAACAAACCTTCCTTTTTATCTAACCTAACCATCGAAACCTTAAGTCATTTTCACCAAACAGCCGCCCTGAAAACCCCCTTCCTCTCCAATTCTCTCTGAGACGTAGACCAAACCCTAGCCGTCGCCACCCAAACAGCCCTAATCCCTTCGATCCTCGCTCGATCCATTGATTCCCAAGGTTGTTTAAGACGTATACTTGTCTCATACGTATCCTGGTTGCTCGTTTTTTGTGATTTCATGGAAGGATCTCGAAGAAATCTAATCCAGGTCTTGTTCAAAAATCTTCGTGAGTCTATCCATGGTCTTTCATGCCATTTTTTGACCATCATTGGTTGTTTGAGTAAGGTCCATGACTTTTGCGGCTAAAACCGGTAACGTTCTAAGGTTTTCTCATCTTATCTGGTTTCTCTAAAACCCTAACTCTTAAGATTTTCCACTTTTCTTTAGATCTGTCTTAGAACTAGGTATATCCATGAGTTTTTAATTAATTTTTCTTCAGCTCTACTATTTTTCTTAAAAAACCCTAGTTTCACTATTGTTCGAATCTTTTCAGATCTTTATGGATATGTAGTTATTCGAGTATCATTGGGTGTTTTCCTTTAAAATCTCTTGGATTGATTACTGTGTCGACTTCATTTAATCTTTTTAAAATTAGGGTTCATATCAGATTTGTCTTCAAGGATTTTTTCTTATTTTTCGATGTTTAAACTAGGTATTTTTCGCTATCTTGAATGATTCTCTTATATATGTATGAATTCTGGATGTTTCTGTCTGTTGTACTGATTTACTTTCAGATGTTCTCCATTATTTGTTTATTTTTCTATCAACCCAATGTATTAACTGATTCTATTTACAGTTTGAACAATCTTCCCTATTAAAAAAACAGTATTCTTCGGGATCCCTGCGTGATTAATTTCTATTAAGGTTTTGAGCAATCTTTCTTGTTACAATCAGTATTCTCCTAGATTTTTTACTAATTCGAATGACTGTCCTGTTAAAATCAGTGTGTGCTGGGATTTTACTTGTTTACTGTGATTGGTTATACTTGCCTTCATTAGTTATCAGTAGTTTGGTGATGTTACTGAGTCTCTATATGGTATGGTTTTGATTTATTACCTTAATTGAACCCTGTTATGACTGTTAATTGACTATTCCTCAATTAAAGGGGTATTTCCCGGACTTCTCTGTAGAAATTGATTCTGTGATTGGTTATCCTTAATTGATTGAACTGTGATTCTCTTTACCTTATTAGTTCTACTCCTAAAGTTCTATATATACAGTTTTGTTTTACCTCTCAAGAAATGAACATAGTTCAAAACACACACATAAACTCAAACTCTCTCTTCTTTGTCTACTACTTATGCTATTTCTTGTCTAGCCGACTGAAAGCCATGGCTAGACTATGGAACTCTACTCGCTTTACTTTTCTGCACTTTGCTTCCTTAACTGGTATGTTCCTAGTTCAGTTATGAAGCTCAACTCTATGTGCTCCATTGTTTGCCAATCCCTATCTCTTTCTGCATTGACTTAATGGCCCATGATGTTTAATTGCACTTCTTGTTTACTACTTTACTCAGCATGCTTAAGTTCTACCCTCTCTTGTTCAAACACAATCGGAATGTCTACTTGAGTTCTTGTTTATGTCCCTCAATTAGTATGTTTCCTAATATACTTGTTAGCACTAAGTCATGACTAATTATGTATAATAGACCTCTGCAGGACTACTCCCATACCCTGTCACTATGTCTTATTGCTATTCTAATTTTAAGCATGATTCCCTTGTTAACTCTTTGAAGTAATTGTTTGTGTTCTAAAGGCCAATCATTCTACTTGTTCTTTGTACTTGCTGGTCTATATGCATCTCTTCTCAGACATATTTATATGTTTCTGATTTGGGTCCTCTATGTCCCCAATACCTTATTTCCCTGCCTATGAATGTTGGAATGATACTATTCTTTGAACTTGTTCCATGTGTGTGCTGGCTTGTTCCAAGTTATTGTTGCTCCTATCCCATTCTCCTTTCCCAAACTGTTCTTCCTTAAGCAACTCTTCCGTTAAACTTATTTCAAACATGCTGTTTCAAAACTATTTTTCTAACTCAACTCCTTTAAATATATGTCAAGCACTCTCACATATACTCTTAGACCAATAGGTTCTGTCCCTTTTGTGTGAGCCTTACCTTGGGACACTTGAGCTCCCTCTAAACTTGGACACATAAAAGCTGGCCTTTCTACACTGCACTTACTCTGTCTTGGTTATGCAATCTGGGTGTGAGCACTGCCCGGTATCCCTTGAGGTCCTTAGGGAACTTTGACACACCCTGATATGAGAAAGGCTATGGAACAGTATTGACACCTGGAATGATTTATTACATAATTCAGGGAGGTATTCCTAATCAGCCTCCCTATAGTGTAACTTCTTACTTTCATTTCTACTTATGTAATTCATTTTAATGTTGGTCTGTAATAAACTGTTGTTAACAAGCATTGGGGTGGCTAGTGAAAAGGAGTGGGGGTTAAATATGTATACTATAGTTGTTAAGGGTAGAAAACATATCATTAGGGTTATATTCCTAAATGTACAATAGAAACCATGTTTAGGGTTCATACATGCATTAGAAATCATGCTCTTACGACCCATATTTTCTTGCCTCAGCATCTCATCCATCACTAATCCATGTTTTATGTCTATCATTTAGAAATCTTGCTCCTAGGACAATAACAACATTGGCATAAAAGTTGTTACTCTCGTACTTTTAGAAATCATATTTCAATAATTCTACAACTCTTGTGTGCATTTAGAAATCATGCCTTAGGGATTCATTTTTTTAAAATAATCCTGCTATCCTCATGCGCATACTAGATATCATGTTCTAGGATCCTGTTTGCACTTTGTTTAAGATGCCTAGTTCATGAAAAAGGTAATAAAATAATCTCACAATGTGATGTTTTCTGAATAAAGCTGGTAATAATCTTTGCGTTCGTATCAACTAGAATAACATGCTCTTAGGGTAAAATAATTTCTACACTGTTTTAATAATTCTGAATAACTGATGCACATTATTTTACGCCTAGTCAAGCCTTAGGTAATCAACTTTAGAAAAAACCAGAATCGTCTCTATATTCAGTGTCTAATTATCAACTGTTAAAATTAGTAGGCAAGCCTGATTCAGACTTCTTTTTTGAGTCATGTGATAAATCTGGTTCTACTGTTATCACTTAGATACCATGCATAGGATTTTAATTCAGACTTTAATTGTGTATGAGTCATTCTGTCTATGTGTATTATCTGTGGAGGTATATTTGAGCCTTTCGTTTGTCTTTTATGCTCCCTTTAATTGAAGTCCTACTTGTTATTGTATGCCGCCGTAGTATTTTGCCTTTAAACCTGAGGGTTTTCTAGAACCTCCTTATTATAGGGTAGGAATCCTAAATTCCTTCGAGACTGATAGGAAGGGACGGGTAATAACATGCAATAGGGGTTAAGACCAATCCTCGCTTTAGTTACCTTCACGGGGCGGAAAGGGTAGATATGGATATGATGACTGGTGTATTAATACCACGTGTAGCCCCTCTTTGAGGAGTGTCGTACCGGGTATTGCATTGATGTGATCCATATATTAAACAAACATAGGACACCCCTTTATATTACAAATATGCTTAGATTGTAGTCCTTTTCAAAAATCTAATTTTTCATTAGTTGTTTTCTTACACTTGTGTGTTTGAACTTAAATCCCCTACCATTTGAGCCATACTTGTTTGTTTTCTACCTGTACAAATTCACAAAAACTATCTTGCCAGGAACCATACTAGTAGATCCTGAGGGGTGCCTAACACCTTCCCCTTAGGATAATTCCAAGCCCTTACCCTATCTATGGTTACCAAATATCATTATAGATGAACCCTATAGGTTCCATAACGTACCTTAAATCATTAGGTGATGACTCTTCAAAAAATGCAAACCCCTTTCCTAAAAGGAAAGAGTTATCCCATACCAAGATGTCATAAACCCGATTCTGCGAGGAAAAAAGGGGGCGCGACACCATGCACTTATGATACTCCCCATAGATTCAGAGAGAGTGCATAGGTTTATTTCATATTTACATTATGTTATCCAGATTACTATGACCTGGAGGTTGAGATGGGGATTCCTTCGATTTGTTTATGGATATATCTTGGAGGATCAAGGGTATCCGCAAATAGAGTCGACTGTATTCGATGGGGGAAAAGCATCCTCGACATTCTGGCAGATTTAGTGGCACCCGGTGAGAGGAGAAAGGTCAGTTTGTGAGGGGTCACTCTAGTAGGCCCATGTATTCAGAACCATCACCTACTCGAAGTGCTACAGCGCAGCCCTATTTTAGTGCCATTCCTAGAGTACCTACCGTCCAACAGCCATCAGGGTTCCTCTAGTTTGTATTTAGGTCACCAGGATCAAACTAAGGGTTAGCAGTCTTCCATACTGAGAGGTTGCTACGAGTGTGGGGAGCTTGGTCATATGAGAAGGTTTTGACCCAAGTTTTAGGGCAAGACAGTACAGTCCGACCATCAGCCCATGAGACCACACCAGCTACTGTACTACCGGTTAGGCCGGCCAAAGGTGAAGGGAAGGTGGGTTGGGGTTGCCCTAGAGGTAAAATGAGTTAGGTGGTGCTCCGCGTAGGTTCTATGCCTTTCTAGCCAGACCAGATGTAGTAGCTTAACACCGTGATCACATGTATTATTTCTATCTGTGGTAGGGATGCATCAGTACTATTCAATCCATGGTCTACTTATTTGTAACGATCCTCTCTATTTTGTCCATATCCAGATTTCTCTTGTGACTCCTTGGGTGTCCCTGTATGTGTGTCCACGCCAGTAGACGATTCTGTTGTTGTGGATTGGGTTTACTGTTCATGTGTTATGACTTTCTGTTGTTATGAGTTTGAGTGGATCTTTTGTTACTTGATATGACAGACTTTGACGTCATCCAGGGCATGGACTAGTTTTCTATGTACCATACCGTTCTTGATTGCCATGCCAAGAATGTTACATTAACGATGCTAGAGTTGCCTAGATTGGAGTTGAGGGGCTTATCTTTTAGTACATCTAGTCAGGTTATCTCTTTCCAGAAGGCTCGACATATGATCGAGAAGGGTTGTTTGGCCTATCTGGCTTATGATTAGGATACTGCCATGGAGACTCCCACAATTGATTCAATGCCCGTGGTGTGGGATTTCTCTGATGTATTTCCTTCCAATCTGCCAGGCAAGCCACCATATCGTGATATCACTTTCAGTATTGATTTGCCGCAGGCACCCAGCCTATCTCTATTCCACCATTCTGCATGGCTCCAAAGGAGATGAAATAGTTGAAGGAACAACTTGAGGTGTTGCTCAAGAAGGGGTTCATCAGGCCCAATGTGTCGCTTTGGGGTGTAGTGGTATTGTTTTTGAAAAATAAGGATAGAACTATGGGGATGTGCATTGATTACCGCGAGCTTAACAAATTTACCATTAAGAATAAGTACC
This sequence comes from Nicotiana glauca, assembly GCA_026770625.1. Taxonomy (NCBI): domain Eukaryota; kingdom Viridiplantae; phylum Streptophyta; class Magnoliopsida; order Solanales; family Solanaceae; genus Nicotiana; species Nicotiana glauca. Next base: position 68,403 of record MU741696.1, read on the forward strand.
TATTGACGTGCATTGATGAAATATTTCATCAGTTACAGGGTGCTAGGGTGTTCTAAAATAGCAATTTGAAATTTAGGTAACATTACTTGAGGATTCATGCTTCAAATATTCTGAATACGACTTTCTGGATATGGGCACTATCAGTTTCTGGTGATGTCCCTCGGCTTGACTAACGCCCTAGTGGCATTTATGGATTTAATGAATCTGGTGTTTAGTCCATATCTTGACTAATTTGTCATTTTATTCATGGATGAAATATTGATCTACTCATGTTGCATTGAGGAGCATGAGCAACATTTAAGGATTGTGCTTTAGAACTTGCAGGAACAAAAGTTGTATGCTAAGTTCTCTAAATGCGAGTTCTGGTTAGATTTTGTGGCTTTCTTGGGTCATGTTGTATTAGGTGAGGGTACTAAGGTGGATCTTAGAAGGTCAAGACAGTTCGTAGTTGGCCTCATCTTACCACAGCGACGGAGATCAGGAGTTTCTTGGAGTTAGAATATTATTATCATCGGTTTATGGAGGGCTTCTTATCTATTGTAGCTCGTTTGACTAGATTGACCAAAAAGGGTGCTACGTCTAGATGGTCCAATGATTGCGAGGCGAGCTTTTAGAAGATCAAGACCACATTGACTATATCGCTGGTGTTAGTGTTGACCTCTGGTTCAGGGATGTATACTGTGTATTACGACACTTCACATGTTGTCTTGGGTTGTGTATTGATGTAGGAGGGGTAAGTTATTGTATGCTTCACATCAGCTGAAGCCCCACGAGAAGAATTACCATGTACATGATTTGGAGTTGATCGTGATAATTCATTCTCTCAACATCTAGAGGCATTATCTTTAAGGGGTGTCGTGTGAGGTCATTACCAATCATCGTATTTTCCATTATTTGTTTAAGAAGAGGGACCTTAATTTGAGATAGTGCATGTCGCTCGAGCTACTGAAGGATTATGATATTACTATCCTATATTATCCAAGCAACGCGAATGTGGTTGCGGATGCCTTGAGAAAAAAGGCAGAGAGTATGGGTAGTCTAGAATTCATTGTAGTAGAGGATAGGCATTGGCTTTGGACATTCAGTCAGTCCTTACCTAACAAATTTTTGCGGATTGATATTTTAGAGCTTAGTTGGGTTTTTGAATTTGTTGTAGCTCCATCTTCTTTATTTGAGCGGGTTAAGGCTCGTCAGACGATGATCCGCACTTACTAGTTCTTAGAGATACATTACTACGAGGTTGTTCCAAAGATGTTACTAGCAGTGATGATGGTGTTCTAGGACTCTAGGGTCGCCTATGTGTTATTAATATCTATGGCCTGAGGGAGATGATTCTAGAAGAGGCATATAGTTTGTGGTATTCTATTTATCCAGGTGCTATAAAGATGTATCGTGACCTGAGGCAACATTACTGGTGGCGGAGGATGAATAAAGACATAGTTGAGCATGTGGGCAGATATTTAAATTGCCACCAGGTTAAGTATGAGCACTAGAGGCCAGCTGGCCTACTTCACCAGATGGTTATATTGGAGTGGAAGTGGGAGCGCATCATTATGAACATAGTAGTTGGGTTGCCATGGACATTGATGAAATTTGATGCCATTTGTGTCATTGTCGACAAACATACCAAGTCGGCACACTTTATTTCGGTAGTGACGGCGTACTCTTTAGACAGGTTGGCGTAAATTTATATTCAGGAGAGTGTCTGATAGCATGGTGCACCTATTTCCATTATTTCAGATAGAGGCCATCAGTTCACTTCACATTTCTAGAAGCAGTACAGAGTGTGTTGGGTACCTAGGTAGAGCTCAGTAGCACCTTTCATCCGCGGACTAACGGGATGTCAGAGCAGATAGTTCAGATTCAGAAGGATATGCTCAGAGCATGCGTGATTGACTTTGGAGGGCAGTGGGATCGATTCTTACGTTTGGCCAAGTTTTCTTATAAAAATATTTGTTAGTCCATCATCGAGATGGATCCATTCAAGGCTTTGTATGGTCGGCGATGTCGTTCCCCCATCTGTTGGTTTGAGCCCGATGAGGCTAGGTTATATGGCACTAATTTGATAAAGGATGCCTTGGATAAGATAAAGTTGATATAGGATCGACTTCGCACAGCTCAATCCAGACAAAAGAGTTATGCTGTTCAGAAAGTGCGTGATTTATCATTTATGGTGGGCAAGAAGGTTCTCTTGGAAGTCTTGTCAATGAAGTGTATCATGAGGTTCACAAAGAAGGGCAAACTGAGTCCGAGGTTCATCTTTCTATTTGAGTCATTGGAGTTAATTGGAGAGGTTTCTTAGGCCTTATTTAGCTCCCAATCTATCGAGAGTCTATCCAGTTTTCCACGTGTCTATGCTCTAGAAGTACCATGCTGATAGGTCACATGTGTTAGATTATAGTACAGTTCAGCTAGATGAGAGCTATAGTTATGAGGAGGAGCCAGTTGCTATTGTTGACAGACATGTCTGCCAGTTGCTATTGTTGACAGACATGTCTGCCAGTTGAGGTCTAAGAAGATTTTAGCAGTAACGGTCCAGTGGAGGGGTCAACCAGTCAAGGAAACAACTTAGGAGACCGAGGGGGACATGCATGGTAGATATCCACATCTAGACACGATCGAGGACGAATGATTGCTTAGGAGGTTTAGAATGTAACGACCTGACCAGTTGTTTTGCTTTTTAGATCCCCGATCCCCTATTAAATTCTTTCCCTTATGTGCTTTTATAATTTTATGACTTGCAGGGATGATTGGTTTGGTTTTGGAAGATTTCGTGTTAAATTTATAAAACTTAGTTCCATAACAGTGCACTAAGGTAACCAAGTTTGACTTGTGTCAACATTTTGAATAAATGATCTTGGAACTGGGATATGAAGGTTTTAATAGGTCATCATAATTATTTTGGACTAGGAAAAATGTTCGGATTGAATTTCGGGCAGTTCGGGAGTATTTCGGCGGTTAATGTTGAAATTTGGCGCCTTGAAAGTTTTAGAGTTTCAAAAATTTGGTTTGAAGTAGAATTTGGCATTATCGATGTCCATTTGAAATTTTGAGCCTAGAAATAAGTTCTTATGGTGATGTTTGACTTGTGCGTAAAATTTGGAATCATTTCGAGTTGCCTAAGTATGATTTGTCGCGTTCGAAGCTAGTTGAAGAAGTTCGACGTTCAAAGGTTGGGTAATCTAGTTTTGAGGTGCGATTCTTAGTTCTGATATTGTTTTACGTGTTCCATAATTTTGAGTAGGTTCGTATTTTGTTTATGAACTCATTCGTGTATTTGGACGGGGTCCCAGGTGGCTCGGGGTATTTTGGACCACCCGGTGTTATGTTTAGAATAGCAGATTTCCTACTACTGGTTTCCTATTTTGTGAATAAGGAAGGTGAGTCGCATTCGCGAAGAAGGATTCCATCCGAGGTATCTTTTTTCTTCGTGCTTGTGTTAGAGATGTTGCAATTGTGAAGCTTTGGGGTCACTAGCCTTTACGTTCGCAATTGTTGGGTTGCGTTCGTGTAGAGGGAGGCCGGCTGGGAGGAGACGCAGGCTTTGCCCATAGCGTTCACGAAGGGCATCTTATGTTCGTGAAGGGTAAGCCTATTTAGGCATCACGATCGCGATGAAGCCTTTTGCGGCCAGGACCACTAGGCAGAACCTTATTGTAAATTGGGACTTAGGCTATTCTTTTTCATTTTCCACTTCTCTTGGATGGGGGTTTTTGATCTAGAATTTTAAGGTAAGTGATTCTTACCCATTGTGCGTTTAATACACTGAATTAAGTATAAATTATATATTTGACTTCATAAGGTCATGGGTAATATTTATCTACAAAAATTACCACAATTCAGGCATGTGGGCTTGGGGGTGACTTTTATGAACTTTTTTATTCGGGTTGGGTAATTACTCTAATAGATAATTTATAAAGTTTTGATCATATGTTGATTAGTTTATACTACTTTTAACTAGTTTTGGGTTGCTTGGCATTATTTTCAGGCTTTTAGTGTGGTTGAAAAGCCGAGCAGTGAACTTGAAAGCGAGGTAAGTCTCTTCCTTAATCTTGTAAGAGGGAAGTATATCCGTAGGTGCTTAAATTTTTATGTGCTACTAATTGTGGGTTCTACATACGCACGATGTGACGAGCGTCCGTACGTAGCTAAAGGAATATTCATGTTCGGGTAGACTTAGGACTTCATCACACAATTTTTGTATTATTTTGAACTAAATTTTATTAGTCTAATTACTTGAATTTAAAATTGAAAATTTGATTTGGGATTATGTTAAATAGAGCTTCATTACCTTGAGTTTTGGCAGAACTTGATTGTTGGTGATTAAATTAGGCTTTCTTTGAGTGCCATCCTTGTGTTGTAGTTTTCTTAGCCCGTAGTTCGAAGAGTTTTATTATTCTTGTGGATCGGGCCGAACACCTCATCCATATATATAAAAAAGAGTTTTATTATTCTTGTGGATCGAGCCGAATACCTCATATATATATATATATATATAGAGAGAGAGAGAGAGAGAGAGAGAGAGAATAGCTAGGAGTCCGACTACTCATGACTTGAGGGTTGATATTTACTTGATGGATCTTATTTGTTGAGCTGACATGTGATATTTGGGAATTTTTAATTGATATATATTAAGCATAAGAACACAAGGTTAAGAAACTTACAACTTTTCCTTTCTTTTATGATTAAATCCTGTTTTATTTATTTTAATAAGTGGGTGGGGGCCTGGGTTTGATAATCACGTTATTTGATGTCTCTCATTTCATTGTCACAATTGTATTTTATTCCTATTTACAATTCTTGCACTTTATTTATTTATCACTTGTAAAGGTCGATGTTGACCCCTCGCCACTATTTCTTCGAGGTTATACTAGATACTTACTGGGACACATTGATTATGTACTCATTCTACAATTACGCTCTAATCGTGCAGGTTCTGAGGCAGGTAAATCTAGTATCCGTTCGGGTGTGTATCCACATTATCCGGAGACTTAGGGGTGAGATGCTCCCCTATTCTCCGATCCACAGCACCGGGAGTCTCCTCCTTTTTTTATTTACTATTTTATCTATTTTATTTGACACATTAGTTATATGGGTTGTTATATTCTAATAAATTGCTCGTGCACTTGTGACACCTAATTTTGGGATGTTTTAGTATATGTTTATGGCTTTTGCCTAATATTATTACCATATCATTTTCATGTCTCATTTATGCCTTATACTACCATGTTCTTTTTGCTTTTTATTTTAAAGAAAAATTCTTGATTTTAAAAGCAATAAAATGAATAATTAATTTGATAGTTCACTATTGGTTTTCCTAGCTTGCCTAACAGTGATGTTGGGCGTAGCGACCCAATCGGTCATTTTGAGATCTAGCACGTCGTATGACAGTTTGAGGCATTGAGTAGCTTCACTTCAGGTATTATGACATGTACGTGTGCCCGGAACTGAATTTTGGGATGTTCGGAGTTGATTAGAAAAGAAAATTCTATGTTCGGAAGCTTTAAGTTGGAGGAATTGACTAAGGTGTGATTTTTGGGTAAACGACATCAGAATTACGATTTGAAGGATCCAGCAGGTTCGTATGATGATTTTGGACTAGGGCGTATCTCCGGATCGGGTTTTTGATGACCTGGGAGCGTTTCAACGCCTATTGTGGAATGTTGGCATTTTGGAAGAATTTTATAAATTTGGGTTGAAGTGCATTTCAATGTTATCGATGTCCGTTGGGATTCCGAGTCTAGGAATAGCTCCGTATGATAATTTTGGTATTGGGGACGCGTTGGGATGTGGATTTGGAGGTCCGTAGGTCATTTCGGGGTGATTTGGCGGAAGTTGGAGATTTGAAGGTTCTTGAGAAGTTTGATCGGAAGTGGACTTTTTGACATCAGGGTCGGATTCCGATTCCGTAAGTTGGAGTAGGTTTGTAATGTCAAATGTGACTTGTGTATAAAATTTGAGGCAACCAGACGTGGTTTAATAGGTTTCGGCATCGAATGTAGAAATTTGAGGTTCTAAAGTTTATTAGGATTGAAATGAGATGTTGATTCATGGTTTTGGTATTGTAAGATGTGTTTTGAGGCCTCGAGCAAGTTTGTGTTATATTATGGGACCGGTTGGTGTGATTTGACGGGGTCCCAGGCGCCTCGGGTGTTTTCGGACCATATTGGAATGATTTGCTGCGGATATCTAGTTTTCTTCTTTGCGAATGCGAAGGAATTCATGCGTTCGTGAAGGAGACTTTTGGGGGCTTCTGGATTTTCCCATCGCGATCGCAATGGGAGAGACGCGAATGTGGAGCTGAGGTTGTAGAAGCCTACGTGAACACGGGTAGGCGCAGACGAACGTGAAGAGAAGGTAGTTGGAGCCTGCCGGGAGTTAAGCCATCGCGAATGCGGCTTGAGGCCCGCGAGCGCGAAGGGTAGGGGGTCACCAGGATCGCGAACACGACCTTTGGGTCATGAGTAGGTAAAGGTAAAAGTGGACGCAGTGTGTTTAGCCTTCACGATCGTGAAGGCATTCCCGCGATCACGAAGAAGAGCGGGCCTGGGCAGATTGGTTTTAAAGCGGGGTTTGGCTCATCCCCTCTCATTTTTCGCTTGGGTGGGCGATTTTTGGAGCTTTGAAAGAGGAGATTTTGATCATCTACATCGAGGTAAAGTTAAATACTTGGATTATATATAGATTTTAACATGGAAAATTAATGGAAATTTAGGGGTTTGGTGGAAAACTTAGAAATTGGTATTTTTGGATTGTGACCATAAATTTGGGCATGGCATTGGGAATAATTTATATATTTGAGTTTGTGACGCTATGGGTAATATTTATCTTGAAAATTTTTCAAAATCGGGGCACGTGTGCCCGAGGGTGGTTCTTATCGACTTTTCGAGGGGAGTTGGAAATTGTTGTAAATTAGATTATAATGAGTATTAGAGTATACATTTATAAATTTTGCACATTTATTGACTAGTTTTGGAGCGTTGGGCATCGATTTGAGTTGTTTGAAAGGCTTGGTAGTCGGCTATGGAACTTGGGGCAAGGTAAGTCTCTTTTCTAAAGTTGCAAGAGGGAATTAACCTCATAGGTGAATTGAATTCATGTGTGCTCTTATTTACGGGGGCTACGTACGCACGAGGTGTTAAGAGTCCGTACATAGCTATTAATTATGCATATGTCAGGGTAGTTTTAGGTTTACATCATGCATCATGCTTTGTTGTTACCGTTATTTGATTATGTTTATTATTTTCCTTGAAAAGAATTGAGATTGAGTATGCTTATTAATTGCCTTGAAAAGAGTTGAAATTGGGGATTTCAAGATTTGAAAGTTTTCACTTGAATTTCGCATTTTGGAAAAAGAATTCAGGAATATTATAATAACTTGAGAAATCTATATTTAACCGCATCACAAGTATATTTCGCCAGCGGGGTAAATCTCCACTACTCTCACGGGAGTGGGCCTTTCGCCTCAGTAGGATAATAAATGCATATATGGTTTGTGCCATTCGACCCTCAGCAATATACATTTTTTATAAACATGTTGGATCGGGCCGTACGACCTCAGCATAATTTGTACATATTACTTCATTGGCTTGAGATATAAATTGCTAAATGATGAAAATAAATTTAGAAATTTACTATTAATAAAATAATTGTTCACTTACTTCTTGTTATTGAGTTTTCAGCTTTTTTATACAATCCATTCTTAATTATAATATCAGTATTTTATTATTATCCCATAGTAAGTGTCGGAGTCGACCCCTCGTCACTACTTATTCAAGGATAGACTGGATGCTTACTAGGTACGCGTCGATTTACATACTAATACTACACTTGTTGCACATTTTTTTGCAGGTACATATATGTCTAGTGGCCTTGTGGGCCCAGAGGCGTGCTTAAATGCGGGGACTTAGGTGAGTTGCATTCCATATTACGATCGGCAGCCAGCAGGGTCTCCTTCTGAGTTATTTATATTTTTTCCTGTCTAATTTGTATTCCAGATAGATGTCGTATTTTATTTACTCCCTAGTTGATGCTCATGCAGTTTTCACACCGGGTTTCGGGAGTGATTATGGGTTGTTCAGTATTTTGTTTGTGAAAATATTATCATTTACTCTGTAAGTTCTATCTTTTACTGTTTAATTGAAGGAAATTACTATTTCAAAATACTAAAATGAGTAATTAAGTAAATTAGTTATTGTTGGCTTGCCTGATAGCAGTTTTAAGTGCCATCACGACCTGTAAAGTATTTTGGGTCGTGACATTGGGCGTCATCATAGCCCTAGTGGATTTTTAGTTGTGAAAACGAGATACTATTGGTATTTGCATACCACGCATATGCGAGGTGGGCTGGGAGCTGCCATGTTCGCATTTGCGAACTGGTTATACCTTTTTGAGATTGGGAAACCTAGGATGACTTGATCGCTTTTGCGATCATATGATCGCTTTTGTGAAAGGCCTGACTCTGTAAATGCGAAGTTAGGGTCGCATTTGCGACTTTCCCTGGGTTCATCAGATGCCGCATTTGGGTCGTATTTGCGACTTTTGCAACTGATTAAAATAGAGGGAATTCTGGACTTAGCTTCATTTATCAAATTTTAGAACCCTACACTAGGTACGAGGTAATTTTGAGGAGAATTTTTCACACAAACCACTATGTAAGTGATTTTGATCAAATTTTAATTATTTTTTGTAGTTGTTTATGAGATTTAACATCAAATCCATGGAATTTGAAGAGAATTTTTGGGAAATTTTGACTATGTTTGAAAAATAAAGTTTTTAGATTTGAGAGTCGAATTGGACTCGAATTTGAACACAAAACACATGTATGTACTCGTGGGGTTATGGGTTGTCACGACCTAATTCTATTTTAGGACATGATGGCGCCCAACACCGTTGCTAGGCAAGCCAACAATGAACAATCTAGTGATTTTCCATTTTAATAAGCTTTCAAAGTAAATAACTTCCCTTAATTTAAAAGACTTAATAAATAACAGATTTAAAATAAATTAAACGAAAGCATCATAATGCAATCATAACCGTAAAAATAAAACCAAAACCACAAGTCTACTAGTGTGTGTGCCAAGACCTGTGTCACAAGTGTATGGGATACTAGTAGGATATGCAAAGGGTTTCTACTCTACTGTCTGAAATGAAATAGACAGAACAATAAAAAAAAGACTCCGGCTGCTGCAGAACGGCACAGAAGGCAACTCACCACGTAGTCTGGCAACAGGGATTAAGTATGCACATCGGATTGATATCCAGATGCAGCTGCCTCAGATCTTTCATATTAAGTATAGAAGTGTAGCGTGAGTATATAAATGACATGTACCCAGTAAGTATCTAGTCTAACCTCGAAGAAGTAGTAATGAGGGGTCGACTTTGACACTTACAATAGGCTAACAATAAAATATCAGAATAATAACTAAACATGAATTACATGAATATAGCTGATAACTCAATAACAGGGATAATAAGCACTTCTTCCACTAAGAGTATATCTCAAGTTTACTTTTCATCATTTACCAATTTATATTTCAAGTAAATGAACAATATTAATTATAATTGGTTCCAAAGATTTATCACACGCAAATCATGCTGAGGTCAAATGGCCCAATCAAAAATAATATTTAAACTAAGCACTACCGAGGGTCGAACGACACGAATCATAGATGCATCTATCTGCTACCAAGGCGTTCTACCCGCTCCACCAATAGAAAATATTTTAATGAAAAATAAATTCTCAATAATAGTCAAGTGTTCCATTCTCAACTTTAAGTAAGTGGAATTTAACCTCTTACAATTCTTATATCAATTTTCAATATGACTTAGGCAATTAAGTTAACAAGTAGGGTGCAAACATTTCAAGTATAGCATGACATGAGTCCTAGACTAGCCAGACAATAGCATAATTAGTAGCTGCATACGGACTCTCGTCACCTCGTACGTACGTAGCCCCCACATTAGGAGCATATATTAGTTGATTTACCCATGGGGTTAATTCCCTCTTACATGGTTAGAAAAGAGACATACCTCACCTCAAGCCTACTTTCTGATCCAAGATTGTGCGCAAACCCTCAATTCAGTGCCGAAGAATCCAAAACTAATCAAATGGTATATAAATTAATCAACACATGTTCAAAAGTTCATATTCCATCTATTGTAGTGATTACCCAACCCTAAATGCAAGATTCCTAAAATTCACCCCCGGGCCCACATGCCTGGATTGCGATTTTTTTTGAAGAAATTCTTACCCATAACCTCATGAACTCAAATATATGATTTTCACTAAATTCCATAACCAATTCAGTGGTGAAATCCCATTTTTATAAAAAAAAACCCTAGGTTTTCCATCTAACCCATAAATTGTACAAATTTACATGTTAAAGTCTACTCATAATCTATGTATTAAACTCGCATTAGGTAGAAATTACTTACCCTCAATAGCTAGGCTGAAATCCCCCTTTTTGATGCTCCAAAATTGCCCAAGTGAGTGAAAAATGAGAGAAAAAATCCTAAGTCCCGTATTTAAAACAAGGTTTCTGCCTAGCTAAACGGCCTTCTTCGCGAACGCGGAAGAAGCCTCGCTTTCGTAAATGCCTAAACTGGCTGAACATCATGAACTCGACAGCTCTTGCGCGAACATGAAGAGTAAAGTCAACTGGCCCTCTCCGGCCTCACTTCGCTTATGCGAACGCGAGTGGGGTTCGCGAACGCGAAGGCCTAGCCTGACAAGGCTTTGCGAACGCAAAGGGCAATTCGCCCACTACCCCAAATCCTTCTTCCCGAATGCGATGGCCCTCCCACGTTCGCGAAGAAGGAAACTAGAATTGGAAAATTTGATTTCCTAGATTTAGCTCCGGGCGATCATAAACTCACCCGAGCCCCTCGGGACCCCTACCAGCTATACCAACAAATCTGTAATCATAATACGGACCTGCTCGAACTCTCGAAACACATAAAACAACAATAAAACCAAGAATCATACCCCAAAACCAAATTGAATAAAAATATGAAATCCAAGTTTGCAAATCGCTTGGAATGCGCTGAATCATACTTAGACTGCTCGGAATGACACCAAAATTTTCAAGCAAGTCTTAAATAACATTAATGAACTATTCTCGATCATGGAATCCCATTCTGACCTCGATATCACCAAAACATACTCCAAACCAAATTTAAAGAACTTCAAAACCTTCAAAGAATCAATTTTCACTGTTAGGCGTCAAGATGCTCCCGAATCATCGAAAACCCAATTCGAACATACGCCCATGTCCGAAATCATCATAAAAAGCTATTGGAACCGTTAAATCCTGATTCCGAGGTCATTTGCTTAAAATGTTCACCAAAGTCAAACTTAGCCTTTATAGCCAACCTTAAGGAACCAAGTATTTTGATTTCAACCCAAACCCTTCAAAATCCCGAACTAACCATCCACGCAAGTGGTTAAATAGTAAAAGCATGTACGGGAAGTATTATTTAGGGGAACATGGTTCTAGACAGCAAAACGACCGGTGGTGTCATTTCATTCTCCACCTCTAAAATAGACATTCATCCTTGGATGTGATTAGAATCATACCTGGAGCATCTAATAAGTGTGGATATCTGCTCCGTATGTCCTTCTCGGACTCCTAAGTCGCCTTCTCTTTTAGTTGGCCCTTCCACTAAACCTTTACCGCGTAAATCCTTTTGTATCTCAACTAGCGAACCTGCCTATCAACAATGGCAACTGGCTCCTCCACATAACTCAGGCACTCAACTAACTGAATCATGCTAAAGTCCAACACATGTGACAAGTTGGCATGATACCTTTAGAGCATGGACACGTGTAAAACCGGATGAACTCCCTATAGACTGGGAGGTAAGGCAAGCTTATAAGCGACCTCCTTAACTCGTCTCAACACCGTAAATGGGCCTATAAACCTTGTGCTCAACTTTCCCTTCTTCCTGATTCTCATAATCCCATTCATCAGCGAGATTTTCAATAGAACCTTCTCGCCCGCCACAAATGAAAAATCATGCGCCTTCTGATCCGCATAACTCTTCTATCCAGACTATGCTGTGCGAAGTCGCTCCGGAATCAAATTTACCTTTTACAAGGAATACTTCACCAAATCGATACCATATAACTTGGTCTTCCCAAGCTCAAACCACCCGAAGGGAGAACGATATCCCCAACCATGTAATGCCTCAAATGGAGCCATGTAGATGCTGGACAAATAACTATTATTGTAAGAAAACTCGACCAAAGTAAAGAATCGATATCACTGCACTCCAAAGTCAATTACACATGCTCTAAGCATGTCCTCCAAGATTTTAACTGTCCGCTGCGACTGCCCATTGGTCTATGGGTGAAATGCTGTGTTGAGCTCAACACGGGTCCCTAACTCACTCTTTACTGCTCTCCAGAAATGCAAAGTTAACTGAGGGCCTCTGTCTGATATGATGGAATAGGCATACCATGCAACCAAACTATCTCCTGAATATAAATATGGGACAACCTCTCTGAAGTATATGTAGTCATACCTGGAATGAAATGTACGAACTGGGTCAACTTGTCGACAATGACACAAACTGCATCAAACTTCTGCAAGGTCCGCGGTAACCCAACTACTAAGTCCATAGTAATGAGCTCATATTTCCACTCCGGTATAGTCATCTGCTGGAGTAGACCACCCGGCCTCTGGTGCTCATACTTAACATGCAGGTAATTTAGGCACCTAGCTATATATTTGACTATGTCTTTCTTCATCCGGCACTACCAATAATGTTGTTGCATGTCACAATACATCTTCGTAGCACCGGGATGAATGGACTACCAAGAACTGTGTGCCTTCTCTAGAATCCTCTACCTCAAGCCATCGATATTAGGAACACATAGACGACCCTAGAGCCGCGGAACACCATCCTCGCCCATAGAAACCTGCTTGGCACCACTATATAGTACCGTTTCTCTGATAACCATCAAATGCGGATCATCAAATTTTTGAGCCTTGATCTGCTCCAATAGTGAAGAATGATCAACAACGTATGCAAGAACTAGGTTGGGCTCTGAAATATCAGACCACACAAGTCTGTTAGCCAAGGACTGAATGCCCAAAGCTAGTGGCCTCTCCTCTACTTAAATGAATGCCAAGCTACCCATACGCTCTGCCTTTCTGCTCAAGGCATCCATGACTACATTCGCCTTGATCGAATTGTAAAGAATGGTGATGTCATAATTCTTTAGTAACTCAAGCCATATGCGCTACCTCAAATTGATATCCCTTTGCTTGAACTGATGTTGCAAGCTGCGATGATCAGTGTAAACATCACATGACACCCCATAAAGATAATGCCTCCAGATCTTAAGAGCATGAACAATCGCGACCAACTCCAAATCATGCACAGGGTAATTCTTCTCATGGATCTTGAGCTAACATCAAGCTCACCTATCCTGAATCAATACGCACCACAAATCGATGCGTGAAGTGTCACAATACAAAGTATACATCCCCGAACCAAAAGGCAACACTAGAACTGTGTTGTAGTCAAAGCTGTCTTGAGCTTCTAAAAGCTCACCTCACAATCATCGAACCAATGGAATGGTGCACCGTTCCGAGTCAATCTAGTCAAAGGTGTTGCAATGGATTAAAGACCTCCACAAACCGGCGATAATAACCTGCTAACCCCAAGAAGCTCCTAATCTCAGTAGCCGAAGTGGGACGAGGCCAACTCTAAACTTCATTAATGTTTTTGGGATCCACCTTAATAGCATCGCCTGATACATCGTGTCCCAAGAATGTTACAGAATCAAGCCAAAATTCAAACTTGGAGAACTTCACACATAGTTTATGTTCCCGCAAGGTTTGAAGCACCACTCTCAAATGCTGCTCGTGCTCCTCCATGCAACGCGTGTAGATCAAAATGTCATCAATGAAGAGAATGACAAACAAATCAATGTATGGCCTGAACACCTTGTTCATCAAATCCATAAACGTTGCTAGGGCATTAGTCAAGACGAAGGACATCACTAGAAACTCATAACGACCATATTTAGTACGTAAAGCAGTCTTCAGAACATCCTAGTAGCCAAACTTCAACTAATGGTACCCAGATCTCATGTCGATATTAGAGAACACCTTGCAGCTGGTCAAACAAATTATTAATACATGGCAATGGGTACTTGTTATTAATGCTATCTTTGTTCAAATGGCGGTAATCAGTACACATCCGTCAAGTCCCATCTTTCTTCTTCACAAATTACACAGGTGCACACTAGGGTGATACATTTGTTTGCCAGCAACTCCTCAAGCTGCTCCTTCAACTCTTTCAAATCCACATAGTATGGTGGAATAGATATAAGCTGGGTACCCGGAGCCAAGTCAATACAGATATCAATATCATGATCCGGTGGCATGCTTGGAAGGTCCGAAGTAAACATATCGGAGAACTCCTAGACTACTGGTACTGAATCAATCGTCAGAGTCTCAATGGTAGTATCCAAGACATAAGCTGGATAAGCCAAAAAAAAACTTTCTCAACCATGTGTCGGGCCTTCAGAAAAGAGATAACCCAATTAGATGCATTGACAGATGAACCCTTCCACTCCATTCTTGGCAACTCTAGCATCGCCAAGGTAACGGTCTTACCATGGTAGTCAAGGATGTCATGATATGGGGATAGCTAGTCCATGCTCAAATGACTTCAAAGTCTATCATATCAAGAAACAGAGGATCTGCTCTAGTCATGAATCCACAGAATATGACCGCACATGACCGATAGATCTGATCCATGAAAACAAAATCGCACACAGGAGTGCACACATAAACAGAAGTACCCAAGGACTCACGAGGAATATCTAGGAAATGAGCAAACAGAGATGACATATATGAATAAGTACACCCTGGATCAAATAATACAGAAGCATCCCTATCGATAAGGATAATACTTGTGACCATGACATTTGATGCCACTACATCTGGTCTGGCCTGAAAAGTATAGAACCTAGCTGGAGTGCCGGGTAGCTAGACTCCACATGACTGAACAGTAGCTGGTTAACGTCCCCCTACCTGGCCTCCACCTCTAGGACGGCCCCTACCTAGCTGCCCTCCTCACCTGGGTGACCTGACAGCTGGTGCTGTAATCATGGGCTGCTGGCCCTGCTGCACTGCCTTACCCCGAAGCCTGGAGCAGAATCTGCGTACATGACTGAGATCTCCACATTCTAAACAAACCTGAATGGCTGGTGGGTGGTATGAACTCTTTGGAAGAACCCTGATGGCCTGAGTATCTAGTGGAAGAATCCTGAATGGCTGGTGGGCAGTATGGACTCTCTGGCATAGCACTGAAGTGGGCACAGGAAGAACCCTAATAGCCTGAGATCCTAGTGGAAGAACCCTGAATAGCCTAGGGACGGTAATAAATCTTTTGCATGGCACTAAATAGGGTCACGTCGGAGCACTCCGAGTAGGTAGTGGTACTGGATATGTGGGCCTGTTAGGCTAACCCATACCAAACTAACCTCGACCCCCAGCCGGGGCACCTCTAAACTCCCTAAAATAACGAACCCTTTTTTCCTCTGCATTTGCTCTCTACCTCTCTGATGGTAACCCTCAATTCTCCAAGCCATCTCCACTATTAGTTCATAAGACGTCCCCATCTAAATCTCCCGGGCCATAGTAGCCTGAATACGTGAGTGCAACCCAGCAACAAACCTCCGCGCTCTCTCAGCATCCATAAGGAGTATCATAAGTGCGTGGTGAGACAACTCAGAGAACCTCACCTCATAATCGGTCACTGACATCTGAACCTGATGGAGCTGTTCAAATAAAAACAGTAACTCTTCCCTTTGAGAGGGTGGGATATACCTGTCCAAGAATAGGCATGTAAACTTATCCCAAGTCATGGAAGGAGAACCTGCTGGTCTGTCGAGAAGATGAGACTACCACTACCTACGGGCCCAGCCCTCTAGCTAGAAAGTAGTGAAATCCACCCCATGAGATTATTATATGCTCATGTTGTGTAGTCTGTCTCTACACCAATCAATGAAGTCTTTGGGATCCTCATGTCGCTCGCACTCGTAGATGGGAGGGTGTATCCTAGTCCATCGGTCCGGTAGCTTCTGCGGCTTGCCAGTCGTAGCTGGTTTGGGATTAGGTACAGCTGCTGCTACTGGTTGATCCCCCCATGGGTAGTGCACCTGGGGTCTGATATACAACAACTACAGTACTAGGAGCCTGAGTAGTAGGGGTCTGTGATCCCCCTCCCGCGTGAGATGTGGCTGGGTCTACTGGAAATAAACTAGCCTGGGTCATATTATCCATACCGCAGTATATGACCCATGACCTCCTAAAATCCCGATGCTGACATGAAATTGACCCGGGCTGGCTCTACTACGAGCACTTATAACTAGGGATTTTGACGCATCTTATACTCCTTCTTGCTTATGCATTGATCAAATATTCATACAAAATAGTCCCAAAAGCCTCACAAGTTGTGTTTGATTGCAGGTTTGATCAACAAAGTGGCAAAATGTCAAAGATCTGCTCAAAAGGAGTGAAACTTGCACAAGTACCAAAGACAAGGCAAGCTCAGGCAGAACAAGCCTAGTGCGGCCGCACACCACTCTGTGCAGTCTGCACTAGGAGATTCAGAGAGTGGAATTTAAGGCTTAAAGGTAGTGCGGCCACACTAGGTTTTGTGCTGTCCGCAGTGAAGGCACCGCGCCGCGGTCCATTCACTGCAGTGTTTGATGCCAAGATTCAGAGATGCATTTTCAGAGTTTCAAGCCTCCGCGGTCTGCCTTCCATTTTAAGCGGACCGATGCCAAGATTTAGAGAGTTATTTTTCAAGGCCAAATACACAGTGCGGACTGCGGTCCATTTTGTGCGGTCCGTACAAACCCCGTAGGGGCATTTTTGTCCAAAATTTTCAGCTTAGTATAAATAGATTCTTTTTCCATTTTTAGGGTATCGGATATTGTAATTCGTAAGCTGTGCTCGTGAGACGACTTTTCTTAGCCATTTTGGACATTTTTATTTACTTTTCATCATTGAATCTTTGTATTTAGTTTAGCAATTAATTAATATGTGTTCATCTTCATCTATTTCTTATTTTTCTTCTTTGAATATGAGTAGCTAGACCCCATAGCCAGGGTTGTGGCCTAACCCTAGTGTGGGTAATTGATGGGTCTTGTATTTTAGGGCTAAATTGACTATGGGTGTTTGGTATTTGGGTCAATTTAATGGTTTATTTTTGAATTAGTGGTTGCAAACACTAGTTTGTGCGTAGTTGACTAGGGCTGTACTTGAGAAAGAGAGCCTAAGTCTCCGAAATTGACCCAACAAAGAATTGGGGCGCACTCAAGAGATTGATAGCCCCAATTAAATGGTTAAACTTCGAGAGAGTAACACCTGACTTGAACCCTAGTTGCTTTTGCAAATTTGAATACCCAATTAATCTTGAGAAAGACAATATGCAAAATCCCTTGAACCACCGAGAGGTGTAAAGTGGGTAAAGTAGTGCAACGGCTATATCATATTCCCCAATCATGTCAAATATGCCTTAATTTCAAGTAACCGTCAATTGCCCTTTGCCCACCTAGCGGATGTCACTACCCTAGTGCCTTTTAAACCATTAGATACAACTTGCAATAATTAATTATTTTCTTAATCTATTTGTATTTTCAATTAGTAGTTTGATACAAGTAGCATTATAAAGAAAATCCAAAAATTCTAAGAAGTGCAATTTGGAACACATACATAGTTCTAAACTAAATAGATACTCGATTCCAATTCTAGCTCTATGTGGATATCGATCACGACCCAAAATCAGGTAAAAGCTATTGCAACCCTCTCTTGCTACATATTTGTAGTGCGAAGTTCGAAGCGATCACTTTTTGGCGCCGTTTCCGGGGAGCTAACTGTTTTGGCTATCTATTTAGTTAGTTTTGCGTGTTGTTATTCTTTCCTTCATTGTTACTAACTTGTGTGTGTGAATACTTTAAGTACTAAATGGTTTTAAATGCTAATGACCCTCTTAGAAACGTGCTTGGGGGGGGGGGGGNCCAGGCCAATGCTAATGAAAATGTCCCAGGCCCTCCTCCACCACCTCCGAGAGCGATTCTCGGGTTCTACCGAACCAAGGCTATGCAAGTGCTATTGTCCCACCCAGAATCCGGGCGGGCATTTTTCAGATAACCAATGTGATGTTGACCTTACATGAGAAACGTGGGTATTTTATGGGAGTTGCGGATCAAAATGCCTACAAACATCTCAAGGGGTTCGTGGATATATGTTGGGGGAGCAAGCAGACGAATGAGTCCGAGGATGCTCTTAGGTTGAGACTTTTCCCATTCTCACTTTGGGGGGAAGCATTGGATTGGCTAGAGAGACTCCCCAACCATTCCATCACAACTTGGGATGAGTTGGCGGACAACTTTATTGCTAATTGTTTCTCACTCGGGCATATGGCGGCACTTCGAGATGAAATATTGGCCTTCAAGCAAGAGCCCACGGAACCTTTGCATGATATTTGGGAGCGGTATAGAACAATGGTGAAGGAAAGCCCAATAATGAGATGACGGAGAATATCATGCAAAGGAATGCCCATATAATGACAAACTTTGTAACGAAGCATCAATACTACAAATTAATAAATAATGAACCAATTGGCCGACATAATTTTATGAAGCTGACATATGTAAAGCTTGTGCCGTAATTGATGAGATGGCTGACACTTCTTCTGCATGGCAAAGTAGGGCCAATGTTCCTCAAGGTGATCCTATGTTTATTCATTTGTGTGAGCACGTGACTTTCGCCCTAAGCAAATTATTCCTAAAAATACAAACAAAATGATTTTTAATTTTTGTTTATATTTGTAGCATTTTTTGTGTTAATTAATGGCATAATAATTTATATTAAAAAATACAAAAAAAATATGCATATGCATTAGGGGTTTAATTTTACAATTTTAGTATTAATTCATTTTTAAAACAAATTAAAGAAAAATCAAAAATACCATTTTTGTGTTTTAATTAAAAAATTACCATAAAATAGATATTAATTAGTTTAGCAATTAAAGAAATCAGAAAAGAAAATCAAAAAAATATAAAATCAGAAAATAAATACAAAAAATACAAAAAATATAAAAATAAATACAAAAATACAAAAGAAAATAAAATACAAAATACAATACAAGATAAATAGTTGGGCTAATACCAATTAATAGCCCAAAGAGCAAAAATTGTCTAGGCCTAAAAAATAATTGCCCGGTCTGCCCAGAAATAATTAAACGACCCCGTTTTCAGTACAAAGAGATCTGGACTGTTGAAATATTTCATTTAATGGTCATGTTACACAGACCATTAATAAAGAAAATGACGGCGTATTGTAACAATAATCCAGGTCGTTCATGCATTTGATCTAACGGACAAGGACACAATTTCATTAAAGCCAAACGATGCCATTTTAAATTCCAAAGGATCTCAACCGTTGATTCTTTTAATCCAACGGTCCTTGATCATCAGTAGCCTTTTAATATATCAAAAGTTACACCCCTTAATTCATTTCATATCTTTCGTCTTCCCCATTCAGACCCTAGCCACCCCAATTCTCTCCATAACCCCACCAGAACCCTACCGGCGGGAGACGCCATTTATGCCAATCATTCCACCCTTGACACCACAGAACCACCTTAGCCTCCTCATCCCACCCATCTAATCAGTTTACCTCGAATAAGTCCAGATTCCTTCGAATATTCAATTTTGTGTCGCCGGAACCCTAGTTCCGGCGAACACTATTTCACTGAAATTAAACCAAAATCTCGCCAAATATTCCCCTTAACATCCTTAACCCCATTCTACAACCCTCAAGTCTCAAAGACCACTGTAATACTCAAATGTCATAGATAAAAGTCTGCCGGAGACCCAAAATCCAAGAAAAACGATATTCAAGCCCCTGAAATTCTGAAAAAAAAAAATCTTTTCAACTAAAAAAAGGAAAAAAAGAAAGAAAGAAAAGGAAGAAGGAAAGAAAGGAATGAAAGTCCGAAAAAGCTAAGTTTTCTCTTATCTTTTTTATCTTCTCTTCTTGTTTCTCTATTTTGTAGTTTATACATTTTTGCATGTTCTTTTGGTAAGATTGGTTTATTAGTCAGGGTTTGCCCTTTAAAAATTGATTGGTTTAGTTCTTTTGTTTCAGATTCTTGATTTTGTCCGTTGAAATAGTGCTAAAAATTGATATTGTTTCTGAAACTGAAAGATAAAAATCCTAACAAATAATTTTTAAAGGATTAAATAGATTTCGATAAATTTTCAATATTATCTATGTGTTGACTGTTTTAAGATTGATATTGAAATTAGGGTTTAATAGAATTAATGATTAGATTTTTGATTTTTGGAATTTTTCGATTTTTGTTAACTATCAGTTTGATTTTGTTGAATTGTTAGTTTAAATTTGATTCGATTGGTTATAGCTATTTCTGAAATTAATCAATTTAATAGGGGTAAAAGGGTAAAGGACAGTAGGGTTAATTGGTAAATATGACTTGGATTCAGAGGCAATTTGGGGTACAAAAAGGGGTTAAATGTAATTAATCTTAGGAGTTAGGGGTAGTATGGGCAATATGAAAGGGAAACTCAGTGAATGTTAATTAGAAGTGGGGGCCAAAGGGGAAACACAGTGGAATAGAACATTCTAGATAGGGGAACAGGGGTAATTCTGCATTAATAAGGGAGTAATAATTGAATAAAAATAAATAACAGTGATACAATTGAAATAAAAGCGGGGACTAATGGATAATTTCAGGAGTTTTAAATTTCACTCCCTTTAAACTCTATAAATAGGCCTCCATTGGCCTCTTTCAAAGAAGTTTTGGTAAATCTAAAATCTACTAAAATATTTCTGCTATTCCCGATTTCAATTCTCACATTTCATCATTTCAAAACTCCAAAAATCATAAAAATGTCATTGTTTCATTGATCCTAATGCAATTTCAAATCTGCACTTCTCTTATACTTGGTTTTGGTTATCAAAATATTGCTGAATTGGAATTGTGTTAAGTCGAGTTTCAGTCTGCTGTTTGGTATGCCATTCTGCTGGTTTTCTGTTGATCTGTTGTTGCTGTGGTTAAATCTGGTTGTTTGAGGCTGATTAAGTTTGCTGTTTACTGCTGTGGTTGATTCCTGTTACTTTTGACCTAGAAATCTCATTGATTTCGTTATTTTCCAGGTGCACAAATTGCTTCTACTGCTGTAATTCAAGTCATATGTAATGAAAATGAGTCAATTTGTTACTGATGAATCTGTTAGCAACATATATATTCATGTGTAATTAGAATTTAGTAGATATGGATCTTATTAGAGCATTTTGTATTCATTAGGAATAGTATAATTGTAATTAAATTCTAATTTTTGGACTGTTATTGCTATATTTTGCCTGTGATGTACTTGTAATGATATTTTTAGAACTTAGAATCGTAGTATTGATAGGACAACTGTTAGATTTAGGAGATGTTACAGTCATTCTGCAAATCAGAAGAAAATTTTCTACCGTTTAGTTTTATATAGAAATAATTTGATTATTAGACATTGACAAATAAACAAAAAATGAATATTTTACATACTTAATCCTTTAGTATTTCGGTATTTCAATTTTACAAATATGAGTATGAAATTTCAATTGATTATATTAGTTAAAAACTGATGTTAATGATAGTTAAATTGTAATGTTTTAATAATAAGTTTAGTTAGAAACAGTAAAGCGCAAATAGGAGTTCAGTATATTTACATTAGTTCATTTCTAGTAATAATTGTAACTTTAGTAATATCTTAGATCTTC
>MU741704.1:0-11642 GCA_026770625.1 Nicotiana glauca
TTTCATCCTAATAAATATTATAAAATTTTCATTTAATTTTCTTATTATTTGTTCTACCATTTTTGATGCTTTTCCTAATTAATTCCCTTTTATTTATTTTTTAATTTTTTTGGAATTCTTTACTTGGGGTAAAAATCACGTGCTCACACCTGCTGTGTGATTTGCTTCTTTAAGAGCGTTCTATTTTTACATGTACTAACCTTATCACCGTAGTCATCAGAGAATCTCTTGGAGCGAGACCGTGCCCTCTTTGAGGGGGAGAAGAAATGCTGTCTCCTGGGCTTCAGAATAATAATAATGAGCAAGAAGCGCTTTTGCAAGGTGGCATTTCTTACAGCAAGATGATTCTAGGTCGGAAGCTCGGCGAGGATAATATGTCTTCCTCCATCGAAGGTACTTCAAGGAGTGCCCAAGAACATGAGCTGCATATGCTGATGATCGCGTCCCTATCGAGTATGGTTCTTCCGGAGCAGACAGATCCAGAATAGTAGATGTACGCTCAACCTTCAAGGAAGCTCAGTGGCCCTATTTTGAGGTGAGGTTTTTGCCATTCGTGTTGAATTTATAGTTTTTAAATTTTTACTCTCTTGCCGAGCTTCTTCTTTCATAGGCTTTTGACAAGCTCAAATCTGAGCTACTTCGTCGTGAGTCCATGCTATGAAAATCCACGGATGGGGAGAAGTCCCTCACGCTTCTTGGTGAAGAGAGAAAAGATGATTTGGTGCATTTGCGGTACAAGGCGAGTTGAAGCTTGAACTATAAAACCTACCTTGAGGAATAGATATTTACTGCTCTAGATGGGGCATATGTTCTCTTTTCTATTCCTAAGGCCGATGTTTCGTTTATTCTAGCCGTAGAAGAAGACTGGAGATCCGGAATGCCTTAGGAGTGAAGTTGGTCAAGCCAAACGTGATCACGATGAGTTAAAGGCTTAGGCGAAGGTTCAAGCTTCAGCGGGGAATGGTACTCTAGCTAAAGCCTCCACTTTTGAGGTTCAACTTCGCTTAACTCGTGATGATAACTTGAATCAAACAGATATGATTATGAAGCTCGAGTCAGAACTTTTGAAGGTAAGGGCCAAGGTTGTGGATGCCCGTGATAAAGCTGTAATGAGCTGAGCTAAGGTTGACCAGAAGGTGGCGGTCTATTTGAAGGATGCTGCCGATGCTCAAGCTGAGCTTGTAAGGATTCTTAACCGCGAGAAAAGGAGCGAGGAATATGCTTAGTATAAGTCTTGAAGGAAAATCCTCAAGGAGATCTGTGCTAGGGGATTTGACCTCTCGAAAGAGGTAAAACAGGCGAGGGTGGAAGAATGCGGTGCTCAGTTACTTCTATCTGACACTGAGGATAGCGAAGATGAGGCCGACGGGCCATAGTCCACAAGGGGGACGTAGATTTCACTTTCTGATTTTGTATACAACGCTTTCAAAGTACGTTTGTAAATGGAGCTTGTGTTTTTTCGCATATGCATATAACAAGAAACCGTGCGATTTTATTTCTTTTGCATATATTTTTGCCTTGAATTTAGCTAGATGAACTGGTCTTTGAGTTAGAAGGAATCCTTAGATTGATATTATGGCCCTGAGGCTTATTGGGCCAGCTCGTAGGCTCTTACTGGCTTGGCCGATGCGACATTTTGGTATATGCCGGCGATCGAGCTCTTACGCTTTTGCTCTTAGGAATGTTTGATCAACTATTTTCGGTTCAGCCTCCGAGTCGGGTATCGACTTGAGCTCATTTGACCCTCAAGTTTTTGAATTTTAAGCTGGCCCTCAGGCTCTTATGCATTAGTTCGGTACGACCTTTTATGTAGGCTAGAGGCAATGGCTCTTACACTTTGGGTTGATGTGACCTTTAGTATAGGATTTACTTTTCCCTCATTAAAGATTTTGGAGATTCTGTTTGCCTGAATCTTCAACAACTTGATAAAAACCTCGATTATAAGTCGTTATGTGGCGATGGTCGAGCACCTCGTGAGGTTTGGCTCGGTGGCTGAGTACCTCGAAGCCTGTGATTTGTAGCTGACATGGTCAAGGCATTGTTTCCTATGTCGAGGGTAGACTATTTAGTTTGTTATTTTTGAAGTAGATTCGAATTAATTTAAGGACTGTGATTTTGTAGCAACGGTCGGGCATCCCCGAGTCGTGTTAGTTTGGTTAGTACAACCTTGTGACTATAGTTATTTATGTTTGTTCGGAGCCATTTTTAGTCTCAAGTGAAGTACTTTCAGTGTCTATATTGAGGGTATGCCTTTTAGGGGTCTTACAAGCTCGATAGATAGTCTTAACTTTGAGATCGGGTTTATGCCTTTAGTAAGGTCTTAGAAGTTTTAAATGCCTTTGAGGTCCTACAGTCATTGTTGATGCCTTATGTAGGTCTTACGAGACCGAGGCTGCCCGCTTGTGGTCTTATGGCCTCGGGTCTTTTGGTAAGTGGCGATTGGCGATAATCCCCGAGTCATCAAGGGTTCCTTGGCTCGGGAGCCATTACTTGTAAACATGGTATTGCCTCATTGAGGGCTTACGATTTTGGAGTTTCCAACCAAGAGGCCGTGCAATTTTTGTGATTTTGATGCTAGTCCCCAAGTGTTTGGGCGCTTTTGGCATTGGAGCAATTTTGTGACTTTGATGTTTCCTCGTTGAGGGCTTATGAGTTTGGAGCTCTAACTCGAAGGTCATTCAGGCAGTCCCCGATTGTTCATGATGTTTTTGATAGAGGAGCCATTTTTGCAAAAATACCAAGCTTCTTTGAAACGCAAAATGCTTTTTGACATTATTCTTCGATTGCTTGGTGCAAGAATACATGTCTTTGCTCTTGAGGGCTCGGTTATTCTATGTACGCATGATTTATTCAACTGTTTGGCTCGGTACATTATTTTTCCTATCAAGACCCTGTTCAACATATCTTAGCTTCTTCGAGCAGATGATCTTCTGGGGGTATGCTCCCCCAGTATTCGAGGTTGATTGCAAGAGAAGCCTTGAATACTTTTTGAGTTTTCCTTGGGTAGCATATAGGTGTTGCCTCATCAAAAACCTTGTCGGTAAAACCCTTGTTGGGATAAAAACCTGATTGAAGGAAGATAGTGTAACTCATGATTTTGAAACCTAAAGGCCTTCGAGTTGGGAAGCGCTTTAGCTATATTAATTGGATATCTGCACTTAGGTTAGTGTAAAATGTAATTGAAAAAAAAGTAGGCGATCATACCTTAGTTCTAATGGCATTTTGGCCCCTGATATGTTTTGATTATTTGTCATGAATATGCGGTACAGTCCTTTGCTTCGTTTGGTTTGGAGTTAGCCGAGGGTGTAGCTCATTTTTGCTATTTTACTGTTCGCTTATCCTTTGTCTCTTTCGAAGGTCGAGGTATTGGTGTTGGCGTTAAGTCATGTACTGCGAGCATTTCTCTTGCCATATTTTGTTCCTCGTAGACTGTTTTTACCCCATGCTTTGTAGGGAATTTCATCATTTGATGGAGGGTGGATCATACTGATCTCACACAGTGTATCCATGGCCTTCCAAGCACGGCATTGTACCTTATGTATCCTTCAATGACATAGAATTTGGCATTTTGGGTTGTGCCGGCCACATTAACTGGGAGGGTGATTTCCCTTTTTGTTGTTTTAATCGCTATGTTGAATCTATTGAGGACTCGAGAGGCGGGCATGATTTGGTCGAGTAGCCCGAGCTGCTCTACCACCATCGACCCAATGATGTTGGCCGAGCTACCTAGATCCATGGGTACACGTTTAATTTGAAATGTATTTACAAGGAAAGAGATTATCGGTGTGTCGTTCTGAGGTGGAGACAAGGTCTCGATGTCCTTGTCACTATGTTTTAGAGCATCTTTGGGTATGTAACCCCGAGATTTCTTTTCTCTGGTGATGGATATTTTTGTTCTTCTGATCATGGGTTTATTTGGTTCATCGATGCCTCCTAAGATCACGCGGATGACATGATGTGGCTCATTTGTTTCGTTTGTCTTGGTCGCCTCTTTTTCCCAGAACTGGTTTTTTACCCGGTTGCTGAGGAATTTTTGGAGGTGACCTTTGCTTAGTAGTGGGCTACTTCTTCTCGAAGCCGATGGCAATCTTCGATTTGGTGGCCGTGCGTGTTGTGGAATTCACACACTAAGTTATGGTTCCTTTGTGAAGGTTTTGATTGTACAGGCCTTGGCCACTGGTGTCTCTGATTTTACTGATGGCAAATATGATGTCCGAAACATCGACATTAAAGTTGTATTCCGACAAGTAAGGTGCCTCTGCCGGTCCTGCGCTTATCGAACCTGTGGATGAGTCACCGAGGGTTCTGCCCTTAGCCCGTTCTTTGATCATTCCAGGGTATGTCGTACCTCAGGGCATTTCTCTTATCCTAAGTGTATGACTGGTACCTTTCTTTTTATGGCTTCAGCTGCTTCGCTAGAAGCCTGCTTGGATATACCGAGCCCAAGGGGGCTCCTAGTTGGTCGTCTTCGATCCTTATCTTTTATTGGTATCGGTTGTGGACGTCCAACCAAGTCACGGTTGGGTAATCGACTAGGTTTTGTTTCAGCTATTTCGATGCCACTGAGCTTCGTTCATTCAGGCCTTAAGTGAAGGCCTGCACTACCCAATCGTCGGAGACCGATGCTTGTTCCATCCGTTCTATTTGAAAGCGAGATATGAACTCTCGAAGCATTTCATTCCACCTTTGCTTGATCTTGAAGACGTCAGATTTCCTTGTTGTTACTTTGATGGCTCCAGCATGTGACTTTAGGAAAGAATCTGCCAGCATGGCAAATGAATCTATCGAGTTTGGGGCCAGGTTCTGATACCACATCACTAACCCCTTAGAATGCGTTTCCTCGAACTTCTTCAGTAGGACAGACTCGTTCTCATCATCCCTTAGGTCATTGCCCTTCACTGCGCAAGTGTAAGTAGTAACATGCTATTGGGGTCTGAGGTTCCGTTGTACTTCGGAAGGTCTGGAATTTTGAACTTCTTCGGAATGGGTTTGGAGGCCGCTTCCTGTGGTGACGGCTTCTGTACGAACTTCTTTGAATCCAAACCTTTTAAGGTGGGGAGTGCGCCAGGAATTTGGTCTACCCTGGAGTTGTAGGTCTCGACCTTCTTATCGTTGGCCTCTATCTTCTTCTCACCCAATTCGATCCTCCTTGTGAGGTCCTCAAGCATCTTTACGATGGCGGGGTTGGCTGTCGACCCGTTGTTGCTTAATCTCTCTAGTACCTACTTGGCTGGGGGAGCCATCCCCGCTGTTACCGTGGTAGAGGTTTTCTGGTGACTTTGCAGCTAAGCAATAGCTAGCTGTTATGCCTGCAATATTTAAAAAATAACATAAAGGCTAACCTTCCGCTCTTTCCTAGCCGGGGTTTTCTGGACTTCTTGTTGGTCTCCTTGGTGTATGCTCCTGTTGGTGTGAGAGTTTATTTCGATGTGTTGAGCGTCGCGTGAAACGACATCCACATGTATCGGTTCCGGTGCATTCTCAAGATTTTGTGGTGGTACACCAACACCTGGGACGTCAACACCATTTTCTCCATGGTCTTCAAGGTTGATGTTTTCACGTTCGTTTACCAAGTTAGACATTTTGACCTGAAATCAAAGATCTTGGACAAGAAAAGCTATGAAATATAACTTGTGTTATGTAGTTAAACTATCAAGAAAATAATCATTATTATTTTATGCCCCACGGTGGGTGCCAAACTATTTACTGTGAAAATGATAATAACAATTAAATTTGATTATGAGGTTCTAAAAATACGTGATCTATTTTTATGCTAGTTGTAATGCGATAGATGGTAAGTAAAAGGTTAGAAATAGAGATTATGGCTTAGAAATGGTAAGGTAATCGAATCAAACGGTGGCAGATTGGAGGCCTTGTGCTATAGATTACGGGACCTCCGGGTCGAGCTGGGTGGCCGATCTAGGGCAGTCGAGAGGGGGATAACAGTTACGAGGGCTATAATGATGGCCCTTTATGATCTATGGTATGCAATAAATGAAGAACAATAAATAGAACACAATGAATGTAAGCAATAAAACGGAAGTGAAACTTAAGAGAATATATTAGAGAGCATAGAGAAGGTTCTTGTGTCATTAGTATTGGGCAACAAATTTTTTTACAAATGACAAGGATTCTCCTTTATATATGAGGGGGAACATAGTACAAAATACATTAATTACAAAGACATGGGGAAGGTGTAGCCACCTAATGCCCTGATACGGGTCAGGGCCAGACCTTTAGGCTTTGTCAGCCTCAGTCGTGCGCCTAGGAAACATCCCATTTTTTTATCATAGATGTCGGGTTGCACCTTCTCGAGGTTGGACATCGATGGCCCTTCAGGGTGAACCTCGGCCGAAGTCCCGAGCCTTTGGAGAGCTTTGCTTATGAGGCGTTATAATGGCTGAAAATCGGACCCTCCTATTTTACCGCATATAAAGTATATTAAAAATAAGTAGAATTTTAAGAAATTTATGGTAATTTTTAAATTATATGGGTAATTGGTTAATCACTGGATAATGGGACACTACCCAATTAATTAATAAGTGGATAAAAATTTATAAATTATCCCCTAACATGTGGCAAGAAGCCTCAAATGAAGAAGTGTCCAAGTAGTCACTTATGCCCAAGTGGCAACCTAGTCTTAAAAGAGAATGAATGATTATCCTAAGTTATCTTGTTACAATTCAATATGGATCAAAATAAGAATCTAAGAAATGATATTCGTTCCAATATTTTAAGGAACCAAAAACGATATTCCTTCCAATATTTCAAGGAACGATAACCGTTATTCATTCTAATATTTCAAGGTGCCAGAAGCAATTTTGTCCATGAATTTCTAAGAAGCAAGGGCAAAATTTGTTCAATCGACGAAGGTTTTTCAGTTGAATATTGTACGGAGTTTTATCTACTTCAGGTATGTTAAGGTCATCCCCTCTTTTTTTTGGCTTAGTTCAAATCATACCGAAGAAACGAGCAAGCACATAGTTTCCATAAATCACTCTATTCATAGAAATATTAGGGGTGTCTATATTTTTGATTTTCCATGTGAATTATTACTATCTTCTATTCATGGGTCTTAGAATAATACACAGTTGAAAAAGTTTATCCGGAAGAAAAATTGAGATTATTATGTATTTTTCATGCATTTCATCCATTTATACATATGCATTGACCCGTGACTAGATGGCGTTATATATGTGTATATATGTAAATATACGTATATGGGATATGGAAAAAGTTACGGCGTTAGATACGCACCACCACCTGATCAACTAGTATATGTTAATGATGTTGCCCACGGTAGCCGAGACGATATTATGGGATGCCACTTACCTATACCTATGCATGGAATGACATTTATATGTATGTGCATGATATTATAAATGTTTTACAATTTATAAATTTTTTTAGATTTAAAGACATATTTTTATATTCCATGTTTCATCTATGTCTTTTACGTACACATTTTTTTGCCTTACATACTCAGTACATTTTTCATAGTGACACCCTATTTCACGGGGCCTGGGTTTCAAGCCCGCAGGTGCAGGTAGGCAAGCTTAGGGTCCCTCTTCTTAGAATCCCTAATCATCGATAGTTGGCGTGCTCCACTTGATCCGGGGCTGCTTTTGATTTTGGTACGATATAGGAATGACGTGGCTCAGTCTCATCTTTCGTATAGTTATGTTTCCACTAGAGGTCTATAGAAAATATATCTAGTTAGGTTGTATGTGGTCTTGTCGGCTTTCAGTTATTGGATGTATAGTTGTCTGTTGTAGCCTTGTCGGCTCGCCCACTATATTCTGCATGTATACGTACATATGCCTTGATTGAAATTTCCTTCATGTATGTTATCTTCATAATTTAGCAGATGTTATACAGGTTCATATCCTAGATGCATGCTTAGAGGTGTTTGACAGGTAGGACGCATGCACCCGTCGCGGCCGATCGGTTTGGGTCATGATAGAGTCCTGGTATTTTCTTATCAGTATTTATGATATTTCTTTCTTGAACTTATATTACTATATTTTAAAAATTTTAAAATGCATGGTTTTATAGTTAATTTTGGCTCACCTAGTATCGTGATAGGCACCATCACGACATGCGAGATCCGGGTGACAAATTAGTATCAGATCCTAGGTTAACAGGTCGCATGAATCATGAGAAGGTTCAGTAAGTCTTGAGGATCGGTACAGATAGGTCTGTACTTATCTTTGACAGACTTATAATGTAAAGTTTTTAAACCTAAAAAAGGCCACAATTTGAGATTGAAATTGTAATGACCCGGCTGGTCGTTTAGTGTGTCATAGCCCTGTTCCCCCATTTACTTCTTATTCTATGCTCAATTGTTCTTACTGACTTGTCGGGGTAGTTGGTTTGGTTTCAGGGATGTATCAGAATGAATTGGGACACTTAGTCCCAATGTTAGAAGCTAAGTTAAAAGAGTTGATCAGATGTCGACTTATGTGTAAACAACTCCGGAATAGAGTCTTGATGGTTTCGATAGCTCCATATAGTGATTTTGGACTTAGAAGTGTGTCCGGATATCAATTTCGAGGTCCATAGGTGATTTTTTCTTGAAATGGCGAAAGTTAAAAAATTAGAAGTTTAGAGAGTTAAGAAGTTTGACTGAGAGTTGACTTTATGATTACCGGGTTTGGATATTTTTCTGAGAGTTGGAATAGGTCCGTTGTATCAATTATGACTTGTGTACAAAATTTGAGGTTAATCGTAGTTAATCTGATAGGTTTCGGCATCCATCATAGAATGTTGATTTCATTAGTTTTTATTTGGCTTGAATTGGCACATTGTTCGTAATTTTGATGTTGTTTGATGTAATTTGAGGCCTCAATTAAGTTTGTATTGTCATTTTGGACTTGTTGACATATTTGGTTGAGGTCCTGGGGGCCTCGGAATGATTCAGATAGGAATTAGATTTGAAAGTGCACTTAGGAGGATTTTATTATTGTTGATGTCTGGTGCTATCGCACCTACAAAGTTTTGGTGACGAGTTGGCCATCAAAAAAGCGAGGTAGTGGTTGTAGGTTTGGCCTAGAATGATTTGGGATGTGGTCGCAGGTGCGAGGTTATTTTCTGCACCTACAAGATTGTAGATGCGGAGTGTAAAGGCACATGTACGAAGCTCAGTGAGGGGACCTGGGAGCGCAAGTGTAGAGGTCTTTCCGTAGATGCGGATTCGCATATACCCATGCACGATCACAGATGAGGAAGTAGCTGGAGGCTGTGGATCGCAGAAGCGATGAGGAATCTGCAAAAGTAGGACCACAGATGTAGTTAAGTGGAGCATGGGTGCGAAGTCCATAAGAAGATTATATTCAAAGGCTTTTTTGGATTTTTGTCATTTTGGACTTTAGAAGCTCAGCTGGAGGTAATTTTTGAGAGGTGTTTCACGTGATTTCCTGAGGTAAGCCACTTTGGATCATTTTTATTCATTAATATGATTACCGATTAAATTTTCCCACCTAGTTTATATGTTTTTAAGGTAAAATTTTGGAAGTTTTGGGCTAGGGATTGGAGAGTAAAAATTGGGGATTTGAGTGATGATTTGGTGTCGGAATTTGGTATGGTTGGACTCATGGTTGAAAGGGTGTGCGGATTTTGTAACTTTTGTTGGATTAGAAATGTGTGCCCGGGGTTGACTTTTTGAGTTTAATTTTTGACTTTGGTAAAAACTTAGCATTTTTCATGTGGAATTGATTCCTATAGCTTGTACTGATTGTATCAAGTTGTTTGTAACAAGATTATTCGAGGCGTTCTAAGGCTGATTCGTGAGGTAGGGCTTGTTGGAATAGTGATTTGCGCGGTTTGAGGTAAGTAACACTTCTAAATTTGGTTCTGAGGGTATGAATCCCTAAATTTATGTGTTATGTAATTGGTGTTGAGGTGACAGGTGTGTGGTCATGCACAATAGGAATTTTGACTCGCTCGATTTCGTGGAACTGTGTAGTCAAATAATCTTGTTACTATTTATAGATTCTCCATATGTTTGAGAAGTTGAGCTTTGATTTATGTTAGAAATCATGCCTAGGCTATATGCCGGTACTGTTAGGACCCACAGATGTCGTGTTGCTGTTGAACTACTTGCTTAATTTGCAATTATGTACGCAATCACATCTATCATTTGCATATCATATATTTGTATCTGTTGTCATTTAATGATACATCATATCATCATTGTTTGGGCTGATTTTCATGATATTGTGAGCTCGAGAAACTTGAAAGATGGATGATTGAGTGAGGTCGAGGTCTTGATTGTGAGGATATTTATAGGATTGGGCTGCACGCCGCTACAGGCTTTATTGATTCATGCCATGTTTTAGCGCTTGGGCAGGATCCGTCCCACCAGAGTCTGATTTATCAGCAGTTAACAGAAGTACCTAGTGAGTGCGAGTGCGAATGACAAGAAATTGGGAGGATTAAGTGACTGTGAGGACTGAGTGACCAATAGGAACGAGTGACTGTGAGGACTGAGTGAATGGGAGAACTGAGTGCGCTGATATTACAAGAGCATACATATGATTAGATTATATCACAATGTTGCATTACATTTGGCATGTATAATTGACATGTAGAGATATAGATGAATCATTCCTCTATTCAGTCACACTTGCCATATTTTTTCTGTATTGAGCTTAAACTGTTGAACTTGAAACCATTTCTACATTTCTATACCGTTATCCCTGTATTTGGATGGTACCCATTGACTCGTCACGACTTTCAGCTCGGAAGTTGATAAGTCAGTATTCTACCAACTTATCTTGTCTTTAAATTTATACTTTTGCTATGTTTGGGTGATAAAATTGTGTATTTAATGTCATTTACTTCTATTTTACAGGTTGTATGTGATTTAGAAATAATGGTGAAGAAACCAAGTGAAAACAAGACAAAAAAGAGCTAAAATGGACAAAATAATCTGCCCAGTGAAACACTCTTCGCGAACGCGAAAGAGAACACGCGAACGTGGTGAATCAGTAGCCAAATCTACGAGAACGCGTAGGTTAAACGCGAACGCGTTGAACCAGAAGGCAAACCTACGTGAACAAGTAGGTCAAACGCGAACGCGATGTGGGGCAAAAGGAACCTTCGCGAACGCGATGGTATTCACGTGAACGTGATGATCAAAAATAGTTAGGCTTCGCGAACGCGAAGCTGGACTCGCGAACGCGATGAAGAAATCAGGCGTGAAGACTGGACAGTTCTGGAATTTCACATTTTCTACCCCAGATCCATTAATACCCAGTTCAGCTCATTTGTAAAGGGATCTTTGGCTTATTTTCAGTCCTCATAGACTAGAGAGAAAATTTATGGAAGCTAGGGTTTTTGCACACACACTTGGGTCTTGAAGATTAAAGATTGTGGTTAAGATTTTCTTACCCATTTATGTTTATTTCTTCATTTCCTTGCTTTGTATTGATTATTTAAGTGTATATATTTATTTCCAATACTTGAACCTTGTTTATGAAAATATTCATATTTAAAAAGCGGATTAAATACCTTGTTGTGATTATGTATTGAATGATTTTTATTCTTTTATGAAGTGAGTTATTGTTACTTTAATTATTCTTGTTCTTTAATGTTTCCAAAGGGATTAGCTAACCCTAGGACTCGCCCATTAACTCCGAATT